>JBBJLS010099312.1:0-20601 GCA_037577275.1 Bryconaethiops microstoma | reverse complement strand
ATACATATATATATGTGTGTGTGTATATATAGCCGCCTGTTACTTTTTGACAGAGGAATCACACATAAACCAATGTTTATAAGTTTTCTGGGTTGCTGGTTTCCCATAATACCTGTCTGTGCTGGGGTGAACCATAAACATATATAGGTAGACGCCGCATTCTCTGTGTTCCCGGCATTCACTGGGGAAAGCGCTGTGTAAACTAATACAAGTAGACATGGAAACTGGGTTTTCTGATTGAAAAAACAATAACGTTTAAAACAGTATGGTTTACATACAACACATTTTGCTGAATCGTTTTAAATACAATATCCATTTATGCACTAATAATGGCAATCAATGACACAAAAACTTGACCAATGAAAATCAAAGTAGTAAGATTTTAACTGACAGTCTGGTCTTTTTTAAACAGTTAAATGATACAATCAGTGATAAAAAATATAAACATTTTATTGTATACACATGGGGCTTTATAATAGCCAAATATAATCAAAACAATTTTTCAGCCTTACGTATGAAATGTCTTGATCCACTACTTCACTCCACAGCAGTGCCTCTCGCAATATGGTGGCAACGTTGACGTACGATGCTGCTGGTTATGCGGCGTCTAGTAATTATGTCAATGAGGCGAACCAAGTCTAGCTTGCTATAGAGACTATTAGTCTTTAGGTGGCGACAAACACCTGCATTTGAGGTAGTTCATAAGGATTCAAACACGAAGCCCTTGATGTTAAAGAATGATATACAGCATGTTGAAGTGCTGATTGTCCTTACATGTGGTAATGAACCTTGCGATCTCTTATTATTGTTTACAAAACAAAGTCAGATCTTCTATCATAATATGGAATGCTCTGCTGGGATTTTATGGCAGGATAGTAACTGAAACAACAGTGGAATCAGCCAATCACATTTTGGTTTCTGATGGGCAGAGCCAATTCTGTGAGTCTTCTGCAAGTCCTAAACAGGTTACTGAGCACTAGGCTGCGGTCAAATGGTCGAAAATGACATCCTGAGTCTTTTCCTACTCACTTTTCCATGACCTCACTGGAAATAATCATGAGGTCAAGCAGACACGTGAAAGAGAATTCACACACATCAGAAACTCCCTCCCAGCTAGACCCATACCAGTTTGCCTACAGAGCAAACAGATCCACAGAGCTTGCCATCTCTCTGGCTCTCTACACCGCACTGGAGAGACACCTGGAGAGACAAAACACATATGTGAGGATATTGTTTGTGGACTATAGTTCTCCTTTTAACACCGTCATACCCAGCAAATTCCACCAGCTCGGCCTGAGCCCTTCGCTCTGCAACAGGATCCAGGATTTCCTGACAGAGCATCCTCAGGTGGTTGTGTTCCCCACATATCGTCTGTCATCACCTGGAGCATTTGCACACCACAAGGGTATATGCTCAGTCCCATCCTGTTTTCTCCCTTCACCCATGACTGTGTCCCAGCATAATAGAAAGGTATCAGGACATGTTGTTGCATACGTGGCTGCACAGCACAGACTGGTCAGAGTGCTCATGCTGATCCATGCTTACTAATGAAACACCATAGTGAAATTCGTCAACAACACAACTGTGATCAGGCTGATCACCAACAACAACGAATCAGCCTACAGAGCGGAGGTACAGAACCCAGTGGACTGGTGCTAAGAGAACAACTGAAAAATACAGGACTGCTACAAGAGATGCTGGTAACCTTCCACCACTGCTCTATAGAGAGCATTCTAACATACTGCATCTCAGCATGGTACTGCAGTTGCACTGCAGCAGACATGAAGGCACTTCAAAGTGTTGTCTCCAGCGCACAAAGAATCATTGGGATTCAACTCCCAGCACTGGAGGAAATCTTCACCACGTAGTGCCTCAGAAAGGCAACTAACATCTGTGAGCATGCCATCCCCTCTTTAAATTGTTGCCATCAGGCAGACGTTACCAAGCTCTCCAGATGGACACAATCAGACTGAAATACAATTTTCCCCAGACCAGTGGCTGCTCTAAACCTGGTCAAAAAACTCCTAAAATCTAAACTGAATGTCATTTAGTGCAATACTGTTCAATAATGTTTACTGTGTCTTAATTATTTATTCTTGATACTGTCCTGCTGCAATTTATACCTATTCTATTTGTTCTAGTTATTTATCTATTCATTATCACATTCATGCTGATAATTCATGGTCATTTTTTATTTATATCTCCTTAAATATTGTTGTATTCCAGTACGGCTTATACGTTCTCCACTTGATATCACACTGTTTTATATATGTTATATTTATTTTATGTTTAAATGAGATAAGCATATGCTGTACATTCCTGTGTAATGTAATGACAATAGAAAAAAGACAATGACAAAAGATATTCTATTGTCTATTCTATTTTAAGGACTTAATGAAAGAGAAAAGTGGTGCTGAGAGAATTCTCTTTCACTGGTTGCCTGAGTCTTTGTAAGGGCTGCAGCTAAATAGTCCTTTTTGCTTAGGAAGGTTCCTGAAGCGTTTCCCAATACAGACTCCCACTTTTGGAAGACCAAACCAAGTAAATTCATCAAGGGAGTCCATATATATATTTATGTATATGTACTCAAGGTGTGTCTCCATAAAAGGGCCAATGATGGGAAATAATTGTGCACTTTGGTAGGTAGGAATGGTGGAAGTAGTAGTATGTTTGATAAGTGAGTCCAAAAATTGGAATAAATGTGGAAAATGAGTCGTTATGGTCGTTCCACTGCCCCAGTTGGAACCGAACTTGGGTCTCACTGATTAAATGCATAACCAGACATGACTTGAGTTAAATGACCCAGAATGAGTGGTAGCCATGATAGGAGCTGGTCATATTCTCCTTCTGCTCAGAAAAGGTACTCAGTGTTTTCTCTCTTTTCTACTTTAGCACTGAATACACTGGACACGCCTGACAAAAGGAAATGATATAACACCATCCAACAATTTCTTATGGCAGCAACATTTAAGGCAATGTACCAGTACTTTTATCATCACAGGCCCATGTTTGTTTGTTCATTTCTTAAATACGTTTAAAGGTTTTTACAGCTTTCTTATTAGAAGAGCTTTCTCATAGACTGGAACATCAGAAAAAGACCCTTATTCAGTTTTTAGAAACACTCTATGCAAATTCCCTTGACTGAATCACTGTAAAACTGCTACATTTAGGTGAAATATATGCATACAGGCTTTAAATGAAATACAAATGATCTTTTACAAGCTTCAAATACTCATTTTTTTGTTTATTTTAATCACCATTACCTTAGCACTAACACACCGCTAGAATTTAGATCAATTTTTGATAGTTATGGCCCGAGGTAAAGACCTAGCACTAATAGCCACAACAATGCCTTAAAGCTAGAGACGAGTACCTTTTCTTGTACAACCTGTCATTTTGCTTCATGAAGATCTGTCTTATACACAAAACTGTGCTTAACAGCAACTAAATAGGTTGGAGGGACCAATAGAACACATTTGGTTTACAGCTCACAATGTGCAGCCAAATTCTTTAGAATCAAGCACTTAATCATGTGTCTGGGTTTGATTGACTACATCCAGAGTAAAGTAAACAAACAATCTAGGAAAGTGGACTGCACTTGCAGGAGGTTTTCTTTAGCAAATACAGGAAGCAGTTAACATGGCTGCCTTTCACTTTGATAACACAGTCAAACTGAAAGGGTGTTTTCTTTCAGGAATAATACTGATTAGAGGATGATTCCATGGGGATTGTAAAGTTCCATTTCAACCAGTGACATACGTCTGCGGCCTGCTGTGTTTCAGTCTTTCAGAGTCCCTCCATCTTTTCTCATAATGCCATATACAACTACCCGACAGGACCTTATATACAGTCAAAAACTGTGTCTCATAGCAAAAGTCCAAATGTGTCTTAATAGCATTGTTCAGACAGGGCACTAAAGCAGGAGCCAGCAATCAGACTGGGCAGGAAGCAGTTGCCTGCCTATTGCTGTTTCAGAGTATGTCTGTGCTATCAGAAAGTCAACAACACGTCCAAGCTCTCTCCTTGCAGGAAATGGGTCTGACTGGGTTTAATCATGTTGGGGTGAGTGACTCTCTTGCTGATCCACATAGCACATTAGGAGCTAATGAGAACAAGAAATCATTTAGAAATGGCCATAGCATTACCATACCACAAAAATGCCACTGGAAACAACGTGTAAGCAATTTCATACTACATTTGTTATCAGCAATCTTGACATTACGAATGCACAATTCACTAAGATTATTACAGTTTCTCAGCATATTAGAATGCAGTACAGTACAATACAGGATTCAATTAAATAATGCAGATTATACAGATTTGTCACCAGCGGAGCATGAAGAAAACAGCTCAACAAATTTATCAGACAGTTCCGCTCATTAAAGGCAATTGCTGTGTTGGTTCTTCTTATCACACTGACTGTTCCTTTACTCAGACTTCATTTGTATATTTCCCCTTATGTTAAACATGGAAAATGTAGCTCAGGCCTATATTGAACTAAACACAACACCTTTAGTGAGCATGGCCTTTTAAAGGGTTTTCCTGTAAAGTATTTCACTTGACAGTCCGGGCTTCTCGTGGCACTTACTTCATGCTCTCCACCTATCAAGCAGAGCCATCTGGAGTCATCTACCTAATCAGAATCCAGCAAGGTGGCCACACACAAAAATAGGAAGTCAATGTGGCTCAGAGTACCCCCTGCCAGGGTTCATCTGTGCTCATTTCCTGTACATCCTCTGTGTTTGTCGTGTCCAACCCACAGGAAACAGTGGACGCCTCACACATTCTCAGCAGCATTACATTATTGTAACATAACCTGTTGGAACAAACCACTGAACTGCTGAAATCATGAGAAAGCCTGGCTGTAGAAATGTGGTGCCCTGAGAAACTGAATACATTCTTTCCATCATTAGCCATGTGGGGTGTTCCCAGTATGCAGTGGTTAGTACCTACCAAAAAGTGGTCCATGAAAGGAGAGTTGGTGAGCTAGCAGCAGGGGCGCTCCAAGGCTCACTGATGTATGTGGTTCGCAAAGGCCCGCCTGCCTGGTCCATTCCTGCAGAAGAGCTATTGTAGTACAAATTACTGTAAAAGTTATCGCTGGCTGTGATAGAAAGGCAGCTGGATGGCCTAGTAATCCCAACTGTTAGTTTCACGGCTGAGGTTCCCTTGAGCAAGGTACCGTTCCCACACACTGCTCCCCGGGCGCCTCATTGGCAGCAGCCCACTGATTCACTTGATGAATGGCAGCCCACTGATTCACTTAAATGCAGAGAAATCATTTCACTGTGTGTTGTACTTGTATGACTATGCATGATAAATAAAGATTCTTCTTCTTTGAAAGGTACATGTTGTTGCATATGTGGCTGCACAGCACAGACTGGACAGAGTGCCCATGCTGATCCATGCTCACTAATGAAAGCTTCACACTGCCTCTGGGCAATGTTCTGCTGGGACACCTCAGGTTCAGGCATTCACTGGGTGTTATTTTGACACGCACCTGAACTTACCAAACTAAATGCACCTAGAACACCACCTACCTAAACATTATATTAAATGGGAGATAACACTTGGAAACTTCTTTTAAAAACCATCCCAGGTTGAGGTAGCACCAGGTAAGTGGGAATCATCTGCTGCATCAGTAACATACAGCTAATTACCTCAAAGAAAAGTAAATTGATTTAAGAGTGTGTTCCAGCAGTATTTAGCTTGGCTTAAGGGTGTGTGTTGACCTCAAACAGCTAGCCAGAATTCTTCAAAGCATGTGAATTGGGAATGCTTCAGTAAGTATAACTGCCATTCCCCTTCAATAAGTCCTCAGGAGAAGGGAGCGGTTCAGCAGTACTGAGCGGTATGGTTTATCTCCTGGCCCAGGCCAACAGCCGACAGTTGCCTCCATGCTTCAGTGAGCCCCAAGGCTCTGGCAGCAGATAAGAAGAGTTCTCCTCAACAACATCAAGTAACGACGGTTATGAGACAGTTCCAGAAGCCCACAGAGGAAAGCAGATGATTAGACGTTGCAAGCAAATTTGGAGCCAAATTCAGTAAAGTGAGAAAATCTTAAACATGCTTCTTTGGGATCTTCCCTTCAACTGGTCGGTGAAGACAAAGAAAAAGTGTTATTTTTGGAATAATAAATTTAAAGTTTTTATTATATAACTTTATATAGCTTAATATTTGTCTTAGACTATAAGAACGTTTGTCTGAGACTGCTTTACGTTTATCAAAATTTAAATAGCTCTAACACAGGCATCCAATCTTTGTCTAGCAGATATTGAAATAAATGAGTGTATAAATAAATAAATAAATAAATAAGCATCAACTTTATTGGTGCACAACACTTCATGTTTGATCACACGCTACTTTCTAGCCTTACTCTTTCAACGTTGATCACGTGTTTCTACTCCTTCTAAAGATCTGAGACCTGCTGTAAAAGCTAAGGGTCAAGCAGCACTTTTCACACCTATTCCTCTGGCTCCTGATGCCCATTTTATAAAGCACAGATATACATAAACTAAATGTTAATGCAAACATCTTCTAAGATTTTCATGATTTTAGCACTCCATAATATAGTAAAAAAAATATGATTATTACTCCTTTATTCATCTTTTACAGGCTATTTATTTTTCAACTTTCAACTTTATTTTCTTCTTTCTTACAGAAGTTTAATCATGTACCAATTTCTAGTTCCCTTCGTTGGTTATATGATAGTGAATGAGATAATGTCTTAAATGCTTGAGAGGTTGTTATTGTACACTACAGTGTGGAATTCAAACGAAAACTTTTTTGAATCAAATGCCATGTAATGACAAGGATGGTTAGCACATTAATTATTTTAATGATTTTTTATTGTTGCATAAATATCACCATTGCAATCTAAGATTAGCTTATGCCACCGTAGAGTCTGGGACAGGAAGTTGTGATTTAGATGTGTGAAGTCACATTTTCTGGTCTTTTTTCTGTGCTCCCTTTTATTCATATTTGTTTTCCTCCATTTTGTTGCCATCAGGTGCTGAGCGGTTAAAACCAAATAACCAGTTAAGGGACAATTTCATATTTATCACACTAAATTATTTCAGATCCTCATGCAAAATGTAATCAGACAAAGGGAACATGGAGTAACAAACAGCACAATTTTTAAATAATCATTTAATTCATTGAGGGACAAATGTTTTGACCTATATCACCCAGGTAAAAAAGTCAACTGAAAGAAACTTTGCTGTTCTGTGTATTTTTTATGTTATCTATGAAGGCAGCAACATACACAAAGTAACATGCCCCAGGTTTAGGCACCCAGGTAACAGCCCACTACTGTGTTTACCTGTGAGTCTATAATAATTATGCACTGTTCTTCTTCTTCTACTTTCGGCTGCTCCCGATTAGGGGTTGCCACGGCGGATCAACCGTCTCCATTTCTTTCTGTCCTCTGCAGTTTCCTCTCTCACATCAACTGCCTACATGTCCTCCCTAACCACATCCATGAACCTCTTACTAGGCCTTCCTCTTCTTCTCTTCCCTGGCAGCTCCATCCTCAGCATCCTTCTCCCAACATACTCAGAGTCTCTCCTTAGCACATGTCCAAACCAATGCAATTTCGCCTCTCTGACTTTTCCTCCAAAAGGTCCAACTCGATCTGTCCCTCTAATAAATTCATTCTTGATACTATTCATCCTCGTCACTCCCAATGCAAATCTTAACATTTTCATTTATGCACTCTTCACAAAAACAAAGCTGATTGTTTGTGTCATGCTTTTAGTTAATGAGTTTTACTTTGGTAGTTAGGTACAAGACGGATCATTATTTTGCCTGTTTTGTGCAAGGATCACTATATGCATTTCATGCATCAGTAATGTAGTGGTTACTTGTTTAATTTTCTGATATCAGTGGCGAAGTGTTCCCACTACTACACTATCAACAACATGTTTGGCTTTTGCCATGATGTTATTATCGTAGAATGCTGTGTTAGCTTTATGCCATATTCAGTAGAACACCAATAGAACATTCTTTCAGATTCTTTCAGGTTGGGGTCATCAAGGTTTGGAGAGTCTTCATGTTATTCTTGGATAGTAGTGGCATTCGCTGAATGAACAAAATAAATTATTTACTATAAAAATCTTTATGCTAGAGTTTTTGATATATGGATATCATCATTATTTTAGACAGGCTAGATTATTAATTATTTAGTCCAGTCTTTAACCATTAAAGTCACCAAAGTGCTTTTAAAGGGCTCATATTCTACACTTTCTTTCTATTCATTTTTCCATGACATCTGTGTGGGTTTGTGTAACAAAAATGTAATTTATAATTCATTACATGGTCATTTTCCATTTTTCAGTTTATCCCATGTTTGTTACTGTGCCTTTTAAGACCGAAATGTGTTAATGATATCTTTTCTGACTGGCTGCCCTATATTGCAGGTTATTCAAAAGGCAGCATGGGGTGGTTACCCCACGGTTCCGCAGTGGGTAACACTGTTGCCTCACACTTCCAGGGTTGGGGGTTTGAAACCGGGTCCTGGCCTTGTGTGTCTGGAGTTTGCATGTTCTCCTCGTGGTGGCATGGGTTTCCTCCGGGATCTCCCACAGTCCAAAGACATGCGTGTCAGGTGAATTGGGGATTGTAGGTTGACTGAAGGTGTGTGTAAGTGAATGGTGTGTGTGTGTGCCCTCCTCAATGGGCTGGCGCCCTGCCCAAGGTGAGTCCCTGCCTCAAGCCCACGACCCTAGTAAGGATTAAGCGTTACAGAAAGTGAATGACTGAATAAATTTTTATGACTTCCTTACACACCTCTCAACAAATCAAAGCTATGTACTGTTTCATATCACCTACATGAGAGAAAGATTGGCAATGGAAACACAGCATTTTGGAGTTAACTCAATTGGACTTAAATTAGACATCATTTTCCAGACAAAAAATTATTCAAAAAACTTACTAGCAGTAACTGCTTCCTTGAAACCATGAAAGTACGTGTTTGGATTTCCCTAAACATCATGGTGTCTTTGATGGTAACTATGTTCTATTGTCTGATGAGACAAAAATATGGCTTGTTGGCAAACAAATAACAGGAGGGTTTGATGTAAAAGAGTCAAGGCAGAAGCAGTAATAAACAGTATTAACTGCAGCTTTCACTACTGTTTCTGTAAGGAGCAGCCATCTTGGATTTTGAGGTTGGCTTGTGCTGCTGTTTTAATGCTGTTTTAATAGTAGTGAGTTCACGCTGCTTTAATACTAATAGTGATCTCACACTGCTATGATAATAATGGTGAGCTCACGCTGTTGTAATAATAATTATGATCTTGGGCTGATATAATAGTGGTCTTGCGCTGCTTTAATACTAGTGAACTTACACTGCTGTAATGATAATAGTGATCTCGCGCTACTGTAATAATATTAGTGAGTTCCTATTGTTGTTATAATAAGAGTGAGCTTGCTCTGCTGTAATAATAATAGTGAGCTCGCACTGCTGTTATAATAATAGTGAGCTTGTGCTGCTGTAATAATAATAGTGGGCTCATGCTGTTATTATAACAAGAGTTTTGTTGTGCTGCTGTAATTATAATAGTGATCTCGCACTGCTGTAATAATAATAATAGTGAACTCATGCTGCTGTTACAATAAAAGTGAACTCATGCTGCTGTTATAATAATAGTGAGCTCCTGGTGATTTAATAATAATAGTGAGCTGGTGCTGCTGTTATAAAAAGTTTTTTTTCGGATTGCTTAAACACTAAAAGAATAAGTCTCCCACATTTAGCCTAACTTTACACTCAGCAAAACATCAGCCCGTATTTGCACAACACTAAGCACATTGTCCACTTCACACTTCTTGTAAAACTCCACACACAGTGATTTACAAAACTTTCCATTTCAAAGCACTGGCTTTCAAATAACCACACCCATGAACCAATTGGCAAAACAACCACCAAGTGTACAAACACTTAGGTGCTTATTTATAGCCACACCAGTCAGGTTTATGCACTATAAAAGGGAATAGGTGAGTTAACATGTCATCAACAAACATGGAGGACATGAGAGCAAGGAGAAGAGTGAGAATAAGAGGAGGCATACATGGTGGAGAAGCAGGTCAATCACACAGAATGGAGTCCTACACCACCATGCTACATTAGGTCCTTACAATACAGCTCTCATTCGGGCATTTTAGACCAAAATAAATAATACAGTTATTGCTACAAAATCAAATTGATGAAATACGATACATTGTCATCTGGTACAATGTATCATTCCACCGATCTCCTCTGGTCTGAAATTGGTTCATGATCATCCTCAATTCCACAATCCGCGCTGCTGTTATAATAATAGTGATCTCGGTCTGTTGTTACCATAATAGTGAGCTCGCGCTGCTGTAATAACAGTAGTGAGCTCACCTGCTGTTATAATCATAGTGATCTCGCGCTGTTATAATAACAGTGACCTCGCGTTGCTTAAACAATAATCGTAATCTCGCGGTGCTGTTATAATAGTAGTGAGCTCGGTCTGCTCTTATTATAATAGTCACGTCGCGCTGCTGTTATAATAACAGTGAGCTCGTGCTGTGGCTGCTGAAATTCCGCGGCGCGCTGTTTCCTGTCATTGTCGCGCGGGTCGTGAGCAGGAAGGCGGAAATGAGAGCAGAGCGCGTGGGGCTGGGCTCTTTAAAAGAGAGCGAGCAGCCTTATCGAACCCACGAGCCCGAGCCGGACCCGTCCTTCAGCCCCACCATCCTGCCCACCGCGGGGTCTCACCGAGGAGACTCACGTGACCGGGCGGCACGCAACGGCTATAAATTCGCGTCAGAGAACAAGTTTCAGAGAACACGTTCATGCAGTTCTCGTTTCTCGACGCCCTGCTGTTGTGCACAGTTCTGTTCTGGAGAAGCAGCACCGAGCCGAGCAGAGTCGCGCTCTGAGAGAGAGGCAGGTGCGCCTCTGAGCGCCTCCAGCCCTATACGGGCCGCACCACCTCCAGAAGACCGATCTCAGCAGCGCGATATTCTGGGGGTCTACGGGTCTGAGGTTCTGAAGGTCTGAGGTTCTGAGGGTCTGAGGAGCGGGCTGATGGTCTGAAGACCCGCGATAAAATGGCCTCTGCGATCGAGAGGAAGACGCTGGAAGCGAATGAGTAAGTGCAAGAGTGTTTGTGTGTATGTGTGTGTGTGTGTGTGGAGGGGCGTTTCTTCAAAATTGTCCTCATTACTGTGTGTTATTTATTTCTCTACTCTGGGCTTTTATGCTGCTGAGAAAGCTCTGCGGCCCCAGTTCCGTGATTTCAGACTCTCACAGACAGAACAGACTCTGCCGGTTCAATCTACTTGGGACAGCGGCCTGGGCTTAGCAGAACCAGAACTGGTGGATGAAGGGTAGTGTGGATCAGGGGGGTTTCCAGTTTATTACTGAAAATAATACAGATATTCTCCGCAGCTCCCTTTAAGGATAAATCCTTACTTAAAGCAAACACTGGTATTTCTGCAGTGACAGATAAAACCACCTGGTCTTGAAGGTTTTGTGAAATAAATAGATTAATTCAAACAGCACCCCCTGGCGTTTAAACATCATGCTCGAACAGCTTGCACAAACACTCACACAGTCAAACCCTGTGACGTTTTCGTTCTGTGCAATAATTTAATGTATACACACTTTCTAGAGGCTCAATGGTGGCACTGTTGCCTCACCTCCAGGGTTAGGGGTTCGAATCCGGGTCCTGGCCTTGTGTGTGTGTGTGTGTGTGTGGAGTTTGAACGTTCTACTCATGGTGGCGTAGGTTTCCTTTGGTATCTCCAGTTTCTCCCACAGTCCAAAGACATGCGTGTCAGGGATTCTAAATTGAGCGTAGGTGTGAGTGTCTGAGTGAATGGTGTGTATGTGTGTATGTGCCCTGCGGTTGGCTGCCACCCCGCCCAGGGTGAGTCCCTGCATCATGTCCATGGAACCAAGCATACGCTCCAGGTACCCGTGACCCCAGTAAGGATTAAGCAGTTACAGAAAATGAATGAATGCAGGGTAGGGTGGTCCTAGAGCTTATAGTGGTGAGGTGACAGTTACTGGGAAAAAGGCAAGAACACTGGAGGTTCTGCAGCACCCCATATATGATGCTTTGTGATTGTTAAGCTAAATGTGAACCGTCCTTGACAAAATCATTGTGTGCACACCCGACCCCTCATTTGGCAAAAATATTGGTCCCCCACCCCCCTACTATCTCCCAAGTTCCTCCAGTGTGAAAATCATTCCTGCAGTTAGGTGCTCATCCAGTTTTCATTATATCCAGTAAGCCATTGTACATGTTTCTACCAATCCTGCAGCTCATCATCTTATTCAGTGCAGGGCGGTAATGCTGAATATTTTCTATAGTGATTATTTCTAGGGGTGTCGAATTAATGCGTTAATTTTGATCAATTAATCACAGAAAAAAAATAAAGTGCTAAAAAAATTAATGCAGATCAATCGCACCATGTGACTTTAACCCGGTCAAGTGTTGTCAGTGCCCGATCTGACTGTTTATAGTGAAACTTTACAGCAATATATATAATTTAATACAGCAATAAATATAATATATATATATATTTATATTATAATATAAATATATATATATATAATTTTTGAGAGCGTTTAAAGTGTCATGTATATATACCCTATACATAATATGCATTTATGTAAATTGTGGCTATGCAATGTGGATGCGCACTCAGATAGCTGTCATGTTGCCGTGAACTTTTGAAACGCTTCATGCCAGACATCATGTCTCCAGACCCGCACATAACAGACTGTTTATAGCAAAACTTTACAGCAATAAATATGTATTATTTTTGAGAGCAGCAATGTGTATATATGTATGCAATATATGTATGCATTTAAACAGTTAAATACATTTATATAGCATCGCTGTATTTAAACAGTTAAAAATTTTTTTAAATGGACACATGTATTGACGCATATACTGTACATATAGTAATTTGTTTTTATATATACAGAATAAGGCTGCCTTTAAACACTTAAAAAACCATATAGTGTGAAGACCAAATATTCAGTTCATCCTGTTATTTTAGTAATTATAGTGTATAGTGTTAGAACCTGAGTGTATAAACTGGCTCTGTGCACCTCTAAAGATCTATCTAACTATCTAGGCTCTTCTCATTTAAATAAAATATCATTTATTATTATCCATTTATACTGATTATCCATATTATTTGCCTGTTTCTCATCTTTGTCAGTGTTATAAACCGACTGTATGAACTGTATGAACTTTAAGGTAGCATTTTTCCACAGGGTAGCATGAATTGACACACTCTGCTGTCGATTTGTGCCAGGCGGCATAATTCATCAGAACACCCGTGCCTGAATGTACATTGTTGTAAACTGCACCCGATTTAGTTCTGTCATTGGACGTAGTTCTATCATTGTTCTTGCTGAAGCATTTTTTCCCCTCAGGATATTAGGTCATTTTGAGTGCTGTGTCCATTACTGCACATGAACAGTACAGAAACAGTTATTAAATAAAAGAGACGTTGGAAGTCTGTAATGTTGATTATTCATTCAGTTATATGCCAAAATTCATTTACATTTTAAATACTTCTACAGCAAAAATGTTTGCCATTAATTTTGATTCATTAATCAGAGAGCTTTTAATTAATTAGATAGTTTTTTTAATTGCGTGGCACGCCTAATTATTACATGAATTCAGGTTATTTTGTTTTATCACACACCACTTTAGCGGGTAAGAGCTCATGACAGGAAGCAGGAAGATTGACTCATACCAGAACTATCCCCTTTTTTCTTTTGGAGGAGAAAATGAGCATTTTTCATTGAATTCATAGGGAACCAGTGGATGAAGTACTCCAGATGCCTCCATCACTGCTGACATGCGGTGGTTGCCAGCAGAGCATTGGAGACCGATTTTTCCTGAAGGCTATAGAGCAGTACTGGCATGAGGACTGTCTAAGCTGTGACCTGTGTGGCTGCCGGCTGGGGGAGGTGGGCCGGAGGCTCTACTACAAACTCGGTAGGAAGCTCTGTCGGAGAGACTACCTCAGGTGAGTTTGAAACATATTCCTGTCTATATGAAGAGGGTGTTGAAACGATTGTTGTTCATACATTTGAATATACATTTGAGTTGGTAAAGTATTTATATTTTCAGTTATTTGCAAAACTAAAATGAAGTGAACATGTACATTCACCAACTTTGTCACTGTTGAAAACGTCCCTTTTAGCAAAGACTATTATGACATATTTCATACATTATGTGCTTTCTCTCATCAGTTCTATTTGCGGTCTACTCTTTTAAATGCACTAAAAGAAATGTTGTATTCATAGTGTAGTGTCACCCTTATTTAAATTCATGGTCAGCACAACTTCTTGTGTGTACTTCTTGGTAAACACTTTCAAACAAAAGGACTATTTTTTAATCTTTCATAGGTTTAAGTTTAGCCACTAAAAGATACATGAGCAGCAGTGTTCTTGCAATGATATTTTTGAATCAGAAAACTTTATTGATCCCGGAGGATCAACAAAGTTTATATAATGACTGCCACAACACACAGAGACAGTAACAATATAATATAGTCTAAATAAAATCTAAATAAAAAATGTGTAGAAAGAAAAAAGCTCAATATGAATACCCAATGCTACATACAGAAGTGCTTGGTATAAATACTATATATAAGTAACACAATTTTCTGACAGTTTCAATAAAATGTATCTTTAATAACTTGGCAAATGGAAGGCCACTTTTACTTCTACTTCAGTGACTGCTGCTGTTTTAAGTAGACTAAGTAGAAAAAATAGTGCCTGAAAGGAAACTTGATTTGCAACTTTCCTTCTGAACACTGAAACTTGCAAATGAGAGTGTATCAGCTAATTTTACAAAGTATTGGTCTCAGGCATTTCATATACTTTTGGTACAAATTAAAGGAAAAAAGAAATTGTGCATTGAACCTCACTAGAAGAGTTACATATTCAGAGATCTTCTCTCTTTTGCAGACTGTTTGGTCAGGATGGGCTCTGTGCTTCCTGTGAGAAGAGGATCCGGGCTTTTGAAATGACAATGCGTGTGCGTGACAAAGTGTACCACCTCGAGTGCTTCAAATGTGCAGCCTGTCAGAAGCACTTCTGTGTTGGAGACCGCTACTTGCTGATAAACTCGGACATTGTTTGCGAGCAGGACATTTTTGAATGGACTAAACTTAATGGCAATTTGGTGTAGGCACCTGTTGTCATGCCAGCATCTACATGTCAACTAACAGGTAAATGCAGCTCGGCAGCAATGTCACTGAAGGATATTGTAGATGAAGAACACCTTTGTTCTCTGAAACCAATCTTTTCCTTCGGTCCACCAGCATTTAGCCAGGACTGCTTACAAACTTTTCTAAATGTATCTTTTTATCTGGAAAAGCAACAACTTTTTTCTAAGTATGAAGGCAATAATAGCTGTTTCATCGCCATGCTACTTTCGTGGATAGGCATACACACTTGATATCAGCACAACTGAAAGTGCTATTTGTTGTAGGGTCATATATTTTCCACAGAAACATGAATACATTTTCAGATGAATAAATGATAACTTGGTCTGCTTTTTTTTACAAGCCTAGTTTCAGGCCAGCCATGAGTTATCTGATGTTACTGCTATCACTAGGTTGAAATCTATCAGCATAATTTTAACTTGACTGTGACTTTTGCTTGTTCATTTAAATTCTGATTGCACAGAGAATCCATTTGTGTCTTACGGAAAGTTCTATTTTATACTTTAACTCTACAAGGGTAACTTTTTACTGTGTAATAACGAAGGGGGAAAATGACTAGCAGAGAATTGGTCATTTAATCGTATAAATTGGTAAATTTATATTAATTCTAATTTATAATGAATAGAGTTGGATATGATGGGCCACTATAATACTTTCTGTTATTATGATGACATGAATATTGGGATAGTAGTTTGAAAGATTTTAGTTCATATGTTCATTCAGTATTAAAGCTTTGTAAACAAAAACGGACTTTCTGCTGCTGCTCTCCTGAGACGTGTATAATTAGATCCTTAAGAACACTAGGTTCCTGTAGGCAGATCATGAGAAATATTGTCACTGTTCAAAGAAAACCATGTATGTCTTTTTTCGAGTTTTATTTTTCACCAACATTTGAACACCACAACCACCCTGTACACATTGTACAAAACTTTTGTGATGATTGAACTGATTCCAGATAAAAATGTATTCCGGGTCAAATACAGCCGACCTGTGGCACGGATACAGCAATGGGAACTGCGTTTTTGTCTACCACTTCACCAATTGCAACCAGCCACATTCAAGATTTGTCACAGCATTTGAACTCCAGGCCATGTGTAGTCCACATGCAACATAACTTGTGAAATGTTTGTACAGCATTTCTATATTGGGCAAAGACTACCAGCTACATTCAGTTTTTGTCACTGCATTTGCACTCCGGGTCACATGTGGCCCATGTCCCGTTTTATGTATATCTTATCATGTTAAATATTTAGGCATTTCTAATACATTTCTTCTGTAAATGGTTATGAGGAGGTTTATTATGGTATTTGGAAATGCAACCATACATATAAAGGCTGAAATGCAGCAGTATTTGGAATACCTGTTTTGTTTTGAACAGCTGTGATACATTTGTTCATAAATTTGTTCTAAACCTAATACTAAACCTGTACCTATTACTGACCATGCTTTATTGGTTTACATTCTGTGCTGAGATTGATTGTACTACTTATGGCAGATAAATCTGGTTTATGTGCCACTGTGTTATGTGCATCCACATCAGTCAGTCCAGTATATGTGAGTAACAATTTTACATGGGTGCACTCCTGAATTACACCTTAATAAACAGAGGAAAACATTAAGCAGTCCAATACCTAAACCTTCCACCACTTTACAAAAAATCAAGATTGTAGAATTTGTAATGTTTTAATAGATAAACAGGTTAAAGTGTGAAATACATTAACTTACTACTACTACTTCTACTACTACTGATACTACTATTAACAACTACTAACAACAGTAATAAATATAATGATAATAATAATAATAATAATAATAATAGAAACAGAAACAGAAGTGAATGTTTAATACAGAACTGGATGAAATCTGCTGAATGAAAGGGTATTTACACAAGGAAAAGTCAAATGAAAACCAGCACTAACACCCTTACAGAAGAAATAATCATGAAGCATGGATGGTCGGATGTAAATGATGTTTAGTGATGTTACGAATCTGCTTCCTCTAGTAGTATGCTGAGGAATCTCAGAGAGATCATTGAAGCGGTATTTAAAATGACTTTCCTGTATAATTTTTGTTTCGATGTCGGTCTTTACAAGTGACAGGTGTAGCCTTTATTTTGACGACTTTTTTTCTTATCCATCCAATAGGGCAGTGGTCACTAAAATCCTATAAATCGGATTCTGTGAGATCTACTGGATTAAACTGAATCATTTAAGGTTGTGTTGTTGGAGTTTCATAGGTTTGGTCTTGTGATTCTGTAAAAAAAAAGATTTGTGAGAAAGATGCTATCACATACCTTCTTCGGTATAGGTTATAATTTGGGTCAAGGGATTCAGTCGACTAGATCACTATCCAGGTGTTTCATCTGTGAGGGCATGCTATACCTCGATCAAGGGAGGTTTCTGAGGACCTCAAAAACAGCTTTCAGTTCTCAGCTGGCTGTAAGAAATGACAAAATTCCTGAAATATGACCAAAATTACTGAAGTTTGACCAGACAGTGTACAAATATAGAGAAAATTCAACACCACTGTTACCCACAGAAAGGTGTTGAATTTGGAGACTGATAGTCACTTCATCTGACAGTGATTTTAATGTTGTGGCTGATACATGTACAACTCTATTGATACCTCAAATCACTGATGTACACTGATGAGAAAGAGAATCTCTATTGAGAAAACTAACAATAAAAGGCCTTTGTGTACCGACTTAATCACTGCAGAACAGATTGGCCATCTATGGCTAACAGAGTATGTACAGTTAAGAGTCAGTTGAGGTATTCGTTTAACTGGGGAAGAGTTAGAGAGTCTCTAGTCCGCAGCAACAGGAACAACAATCTCCACTGGAGTTTTTCAACAGCATTTGCTCTTGAGTGGGGGAGGAGCACATGGAGAGTCAAATGCAGCCAAACCAGTTGAGGACATTTGGTCAAGCGACCCCAGTGACTGAAGACCTGGGATGAGGTGGTGACCTGGAGCCCTGATGGTCATCAGTCGGGTTAGACATATAGGCAGCAGTTCTCCTGTGAGAAAAGTTATAATTTATGACTGTAAAAGAGCAAGTTGAGACTCCAGCATACCTCGCTATAGCAGTCTAACTAGAAAGTGCCGAGCCGAGGGGTATGATAGACATTAGAGAACCCTGAGACACTGGAGCCCCCAATTCCACCTATGATTGCAGGTACCCATGATTCTTTACTTCCCTGGTTCCTGGTTAGTTTAGAAATTGTACTGAAAAGAAACCTGGTATTATTTTTGTTAGACTCAGTGAGAGTCTGACCCGGAGTAATTGCTCTGCTGTCATCTCTAAGGCTCTCCTTACAGGTGAAGTGGAAAGTTTCCAGCTTGGTTAATCGCCATTGTAGCATGGTTAGCTCAACCATTGTACGAACTTGTACAAAAAATAGGTTTGGCATTGTACGAAAAAACAGGTTTGGCATAATTATTACCCTCTTTTGTCAAATCTTTGGGAATTTTTTTTCAAGCACAAAACTTTTCTCGGGGACTCTTAAACCAATCATGTAGTCTGAAACGCACCTTCTACCTTACATTTCCAAAACACTCAAAAAGCCAATTATTAAATTGGTTTCACCTCAGCATGTGTCAGGTGGATCTATCCAAAAACACTAACTCTTTATTAACCATCCTCTTTTCTCTAGGTCTGATGATGTATTTCCTCCTTAAAAATCAAGAGTTGGCTAATCCTTCCAAGATAGGTTAAAACCTGTTTTTCTGATTCTTAAAGCAATGTGTTAGGGCCTTCAATACATGTAACTGTATCTGATTATGTGAAAATAGTTACTACTAAAGAATTGCCCAGCTGTTTGCCATTAGTTGCCCAGATGAGTTTTAGTCTCTCAAACATGGATCACTAAACTGCGGTGAGGGATGTAGATACCCATGCTTTCCAACAGGTAAAACTGCTACCAGAAATGCACAATGCAAGCACACCATCAAAGATAGGTTGAGTCTGTCCTAAGGTTATATAAAGCACATCACAATCCTACCTCACTATCCTGTGTCTGCCTTCAAAGTGTATACCCTCAAGGGAGGCCACCATCTTCAGTCTGGAAGAAGGCAAAACAACTCGCTTTCTTTGTTCCAGAGAACCTGTTTCAATAACATATCAAAAGTTTAGCTTAGATGTCTAATCAACGTTGTAACAAGCCAATAGCAAAGTCAAGCTTTAAACAGGCATTTCTGCGGCCTTTGTTTAAGTGGAGTGGCCAAGTTTTTTATTGAAAACTGCGGTAAACTCCAGTGGCCTGGATTTTTCCTCCAAACTTCCACAGAAACTTTGTGAGAATGACGGACTGAAATTTAGATATTTGCAAGAATGTCTAAACATGTGCGGGTAAAGTTTTATATCTGGGCAAAGCACAGCACACTTACCTTTAGAAACAAATGCTATGAAAATCAAACTTTTGTGAATGTGTTCATGTCTTTAAACTATGTTTGAAAAAATCTAACCTCAGATTTGTGTGAAATCTAAACTCAGATCTCCTTTTTTTTTTTTTTTTTCCCCTGGGCACCAGGGCACAGGTCTCGCGCCCCCGCTCCCGACCGGGGCTGGCACCCATCACCAGGGGCCAGTGAGACCCCCCAGCCCCGCCAGGTCAGAGCCAACCCACAGCCACAGCCCCCTAACCCCCTGAGACCACCAGAGGCCCATGGCCCCCCTGAGCCCCCCGGCGCCCAAGGGGCACACATGAGTCAATTACTGGAGACCAGAGAGAGTTCAAATTGGCCAGTTGGTCCCTGGAGGAGGCAGACATTCTCTCCATGCTAATGTCATCCAACAAGAGACACCAGCAGTGATTAATACTCAGATTATTTTTGGATTTCCAATTTATGACAATAGTTTTTTTGGCGATGCACAGGGCAGTGAGGACCATATGTGCTGAATTCCCTTCCACATCCATATCACTTAACTCTTCTAACACACACAGGTTCAGGGAAGCTATAATATGAATCCCTAAACATAATGATAAGTCTTGGCATACCTTCTGCCAGAACATCCGCGCAGGTGTGCACCCCCACATGGCATGCATGTAGTCATCTGGTGCGTTATGTGTGCGGTGAGAACAGATGTTAGAACTTAAGAGACCCATCTTGAACATCCTTTATCCTGTAGAGTGGGTTCTATGAAGAGGTTTGTATTGTGTAAGTTGTAGATTAGAGTTTTTTGTCATTCTAAAAGTGTTTAAAAGTGTCCAGATATTCTGGTCTAGTTTAATGGCTAAATCTATTTCCCATTTTGAAGTTGGGAGGGAAATTGAATCGTCTGTATTCAACAGTGATCTACAGTCATGGCCAAAATTGTTGGCACCCCTGAAATTTTTCCAGAAAATCAAGTATTTCTCACAGAAAAGTATTGCA
>JBBJLS010099297.1:0-20602 GCA_037577275.1 Bryconaethiops microstoma | reverse complement strand
GTGTACATACACACACACACACACACACACACACACACACGCATACACTCTCTCTCTCCCAGTCACACATGCTGTATTCATCCGCCCGTTCTGAAGCACGCAGGACTAGCAGACCGCAGCGTGCAGGACTTTGTCCATCCGCCAGACAGAGTTCACTCTCAACGGGAGACTCATTTTACTCCATTACTACAGACAGAGGAAAAAACTAGTGCCTCCTACAAAGTACATTTATTCATTTAAGCGTCTCAGAATATATCGCAGTCGACCCATATCGAAGCAAACTGAACATATGAGTTTTAAATCCTATTTTTTAAAAACTGTGATACTGTGCAGTTCTTGGCAACGGATCTCGGATTAACTCTTTACTGACCAAGACTACGTCTGCAGCGATATAGTCTTGCATGGCTTATGACTCCAGAAGTCTTCAAAAGAAAAAAATTATATTGCGTATATAGCAGTATTGGGTATTTTGACTAGTCATTTGTTCTGCTTCTCTGCTGTTAGCCTTGTCATGTGTCTTGACACATGCAGAAGCCCAAACAATAATAATATAGCTAATTAGATGAAATGGAAGCTGTCATGAAAATTAATTTACATCTTCATAATAGAGCCTGGGGAGACAACAGAGACACAGATGTACTCCGCGAACTGTCTGAACTGCAATGTGTCCAGAAGTATCCAGACACCCCTTCTGATTAGTGAATTCAACGTTTATCTACCGCTCACACAGGGAATCAATTTCCCACAAAGAGCTTGTCTAATCTCCACAGAAAGCATTTTGATCCAGAACTAACCAACCAACAACACTTTTTGGCCTCATTAATGCTCTTGTGTAAAGTCTGTTATTGCAGCAAAGGATGCCCATCTGTGTATTTTATTTGCAAAAAAATAAGATGAGAATGTTAAATGCGTGCCAATATTTGGACATATGGTGCATTTTTGTTCACACGAATATGGGCATGTGTTGACTTTTCTTGTACTATTCTTGCAAAAATAATATTTAATGTCAAAACACAGGTATTCCCTAACTTCACCATACGGGTCTACATTAACCCATTGTCACATAGTATGCCACAGTGCATTCTGCCCTCACCATGCTGGTGTACTAGTTATCTAAGCTATCTTGACTATCGAAACTGACAGAGTCAACTGATGCTAACCTTACGAAACCACGACTAACATGGGTTTAAAATAAGAGATTAAGATGATCGGAATTGCTAAATCCGTTAATGAATATTAATTCCAACAATAACAATATAAGAACTAGACTTTTTCCCTCACCTGTTGCTTCAAATGACCACTGGATCTGTCTAGGGTCCGTTATTTGTCATTTGATTTTGAATTTCGAATAAAAGTGGATTTATTCAATCATGTGACATTTGTATTAGTTATCACTAATACAAATTCTTAGCAAAGGATGAAAGACTCACCTACAAGTCTAGTCTCTGTCAGTAAGATGTTATTTAATGAGTAACCAACGACTGATTATAAAGGCATTTTCACCGCATTACCCTCTTGTGGTTTTTAGACAGATTTCTGAAGATTGTCAACTTATGCCTGTTTCGTCCCTTCAACTGTTTGAAGGGCAAGCTTTGGTCCTCAGTTCAACAATTGGAGGGGACAAAATGGACACACTATATGGACAAAAGTATTGGGATATCTGACCATTACACCAACAAGAAATTTAGTGACATTGCACACAAATACATAGACTTTAATATGTAGTTGGTTCTCCCCTTTGCAGCTATAACAGCTTACACTCTTCTTGGAAGGCTTTCCACAAGATTTTGGAATTTCTGTGGGAATTCTGTACCCATTCATTCTGTAGAGCATTTATGAAGTCAGACACTGATGTTGGATGAGAAGACCTGGCTCACAATCTCTGTTCCAGTTCATCACAGGTGTTGGATGGGGTTGGTATCAGGGCTCTGTGCGGGCCAGTCAAGTTCACATCGAACTCATCCAACCATGTTTTTATGGACCTTGCTTTGTGCACTGGGGCACAGTCATGCTGGAATAGAAAAGGGTCTTCCCCAAACTGTGTCCACAAAGTTAAAAGCATGTAATTGTAAAAAAATGTCTTGGTATATATAGCATTAAGATTAAGCCCTTCGCTGGAAGTAAGGGGCCTAGCCCAAACCCTGAAAAACAGGTGTGCCAATGTTTTTTGTCCGTATAGTGTACACAAGAAACAGAAATGCTCTGTGTTCGCACTTACTCCAAAAACAGTGAAAGTGTTTGCTTTGTACCATAAGAAACAAAGTCCAAATCCATTTTATGGGCACTGAATTAAATCACACTGTTCTCCTGTTAGCTGTCCTGGAGGAGTTACTAAGAAAAAATCATCTCAACAAAGTCATCCCAATAGTACTCGCACAATCATTTGCATCAAGACTGCTTCCTAATAACGAGAAACTCATAGAGTCAGATTTATAACTGCTCAACCACTCAGCACACACACACCTGCTAAACACAGCCTCAGTCTCAGTATGAATCTGAGTAAAATATCCCACAGGGGGTTACCAGTGTCTGTTTGAAGATTCTACATGGTTGCTCCTCTATTGACTAGCCTCTTAACCCCTACCCATTTACTTCATCACATTGGTCAAAACTGCAGTACCCCTCCCTCTAATGCATTTATTTGTGCGTTGAAACATCAACACATAGGCCATCAAGAGGCAGCTGGTGGCCTGGGAGTTAGGGAGTTGCCTTGGCGGTCAGAAGGCTGTAGGTTTGAATCCCAGTGCTGCTAGTGGGACCACTAGGGCACCCTTGAGAAAGGTCACCACACGCTGCTCCCCAGGCGCTGTGTTCCTGGCTGCCCGCTGCTTCACTTGGCGAATGGGTTAAATACAGAGAAAAATTTAATGTTCACACTGTGTGCTGTGATATGTTCACATATCACAAATGGACACTTTACACTTACACATAATACTGGAAAGAAAGTACAAATACGGTTTTTAAAAAACTTTTTTAAAGGTAAATCCTTATTTCCTAATGCAGCTTTTACACGTCATCTTTTGATGCTCATACATTGATTATCTGGCCTTGATCTTTCAATGACTTTCCGCTAGATGTCTCGGTGCTCTGCTATGCTGCACCATTACAGTCTCGCCCGATTAATTGAACGCTGCAGTTTTTGTGCCATCTGGTGGTAACAAGAACAACTGATACACCCTCTCTACAAAAACAGATACACTACGTGGACAAAAGTATTGGGACCCTTGACATCGACAGTGACTTTACCCCCGGCAGCTATAACAGCTTCCATGGAAGCCTTTCCACGAGATTTTAGGGTGTTTCTTTGGAAATTTGCCTCCATTCGTGCTGAAGAGCATTTATGAGGTCAGTCACTGATGTTGGAGGTGAAGGCCTGGCTCGCAATCTCCGTTGCAGTTCATCCCAAAGGTGTTAGATGAGGCTAAGGTCAGGGCTCTGTGCGGCCAGTCAAGCTCTTGCACACCGAACTTATCCAACCATAGGAGCTTGCTTTGTGCGCTGGAGCAGTTTTGCTGGAATAGAAAGGGCCTTCCCCAAACTGTGTCAACAAAGTTGGAAGCATGGCTTTGTCCTTCGGTGTGCTGAAGCATTAGGATTGCTCTTCACTGGAAATAAGCGCCTAGCCCAAACCCTGAAAAACAGTGTGTCCCAATACTTTTGTCCATATAGTGTATCGTTCTCCATAACCCTTTCTTATATATTGACATGTGGGTTTTTTTTTTTTTTAGAAAGCTTTAGACTGCACGGCTCTGCGTGATAATAAAATTTCCACAGCTTCTTTTTATTTCTGAAACCATAGACATTGCAAATTTTACATCCATACCATTTCGTAATAAACAGTAGAATTACAAATGCAAATGTAGTGTAAAATCTAACGCCGCTAGCATAAACCAAGGGGGATGAAATTAACCGCAGTAATTAAAGAGTAGTTGGATCTTGGACGCATGCGCACCAACAGTTGTCTGTTTACTGGAGCTGATAGACTGGATCGGTTCTGTCTGCCCCCCTCAGGCTGTCGGCGGCACTGCAAGAGATTCAAGATTGTCACATACGTTATAGTGTCAAAAATATTGGGACACACCTGGTTTTCAGGATTTGGCCTAGACCCCTTACTTCCAGTGAGGGGCTTCCAACTTTGTGGACACAGTTGGGGAAAGGCCCTTTCTATTCCGGCATGACTGTGTCCCAGTGCACAAAGCAAGGTCCATAAAGACATGGTTGGATGAGTTCGGTGTGGAAGAGCTTGACTGGCCCACACAGAGCCCTGACCTCAACCCCATTCAACACATTTGGGATGGACTGGAACGGAGATTGCGAGCCAGGCCTTCTCGTCCAACATCAGTGTTCCGAATCTGAATGGGCGCAAATTCCCACAGAGGCGGGTGAGATACAGTGAGGTAAAGACGCAGGTGAGGTACAGTGAGATATAGTTCAGGTTGTGTTATGATGAGCAGTTAAAACGTTGTCCTGGAGTCTTATAGTCTGAGGAGTCTTATAGCTCCGCTTGAGCCTGAAAATATGAAAAAAAACTTTTAAAACTATTAATAAAATGAAGTCGACTTATCCTACGTCACGCATGGGCGTTCCCTTTCTAAGACCATTTCACCTTCTCGGCTTTCTTCATTTCAGACCCTGAACTTCCTCTGAAAGGTAAACAAATGGAAGGCCGAATACCAAGCTGTCAAACTATCCAAAATGTAACCCGAAAGCGGGCACTGAAAGGACTGAAAGGACCGAAATGCCAGGACAGAAACGCAAATACAACGTTCGCTTTCCACCCGTGAGTAACGCAAACATTTCCAGATTCTGGGGGCGTCTTTTTGTAGTCTAACCTTTCCAGTCCTTACCAGGGTCGCATCAAGAAGATCATGCAGAAAGATACAGAGGTGGGAAGAATGGCCACTGCAGTTCCAGTTATCATCTGTATCCTTTAAGAGCCTTATCTGTTGCTGAGGTTCATGATTGAGCTCCAAAAGGGCTGTGACCTGATGCTGAAGAAATCACTTAGGTGTGCACAGTTGGGTTCCATTACTTTAAATTTAGCCAAAGCTTTGGAAATGTTCTTGGTATCACTTCTCACCAAGACCAGCTTAATCACCCATTCAAAGAACAGCAGGGTCATGTCTGTAAACCACATGTAAGTGTTTCTAAAAAAAATCCCTTTCATTTACTAATGCAATCAGTTAATGGAGTGTTTAACCAGTACCTTCTTTGTCTGCGTTCTTGAATGGTCTCTGCAGGAAGCAGTGCATTGAGTCTGAGAAGCTGTTTGACTTCCTCAAGGACCTTGCAGAGCAGGCCTGTGGTGCGCCGACACCTAAAGAGGGTAAATCCAAGGGGAAATGTCCAGGGCACAGGTACAGAACCACACTGCAGTGTCGGTCACTGCCAGTGTCGTCCATCCGTATCATTGGATCATTTCACAACATTTTGTCCCACAGGATGATGACTATAGACACACACTGTGTTCCAACTATATACACAATACAGACAAAAGTATTGGGAACCCTGACCATTACAACACCAAAGACTTTAATGACATTGCATTCAAATGCATAGATTTTAATATGGAATTGGTCCCCTGTTTGCAGCTATAACAGCTTCCACTCTTCTTCAAAGGCTTTCAACAAGATTGTGGAGTTTCTATGATAATTTATGCCCATTCATTCTGTAGAGCATTTATGAGGTCAGGCACTGATGTTGGATGAGAAGGCCTGGCTCCCAATCTTCGTTCCAGTTCATCCCAAAGGTGTTGGATGAGGTTGAGGTCAGGGCTCTGTGCAGGCCAGTCAAGTTCCTCCACACCGAACTCTGTCTTTATGGACCTTGCTTTGTGCACTGGAACACTGTCATGCTGGAAGAGAAAAGGATCTTCCCCAAACGTCTGGCATTGTCCAAAATGTCTTAGTGTACTGAAGTTTCATTTTTTAAGCCATCATGGTATGCCTCAACTCACCATCTGCCATGTGTTTAAAATCTTCCAACTATAAGTAGCTCCACCTTTTCATTTCAACATTAGGATATATATATGTGTGTGTGTGTGTATGTATATATATATATATAAATAAATAAATTGTGTATGGAATTGATATATGCATGCATGTATGTACATCTGTCTATCTACATTTACATACATAAAGTTAAAAATTCTCAGCTACCTTTTTATCTACCACTTACCCTTGAATGAATGTTTAGTATACCATTGCAAAACATTAACTGAATTTGAATTCTGACTTCTGAATATTTCCTTTATAGAAGAAAATGGCATAATGTGTCTATCAAACCCAAGTCACCTGAGAAAGAGGAGCTGCCCAAGAGGACCAGCACTGAGCAAGCAGTCCACAGTGACTCATCTAGTGTAGGAAACCCCATGATAATGTTCATTACTAACAAATCTGTTCCTCTTATGCCATGTGATGTTTGTTGTCATTGTCTAATTTTCCACAGGGCAACACTGTATTTAATTACTCTGACACCGGGTTCTCTCCATTGAAAATCTGTGTCTGTGGAAGAGAATGGTCCGTTTTGCCAATATTGTGAACGGTGCATGTTTTCTCTGTTTGATCAGGAGTCCGAGCTCGTCATCTGTTTGGAGACCCCGTCGCCTTAATAATGACTGCTAGAACAGTGAGTCTCATTCATTGAGTTCTGTGTGTGTAATTAAGGATCTTTTTGCCAAATGTTGCATAACAAATGAGAGCTTGAAGGATTCCGCATTTATGCTTTTATCACGTTGACAGTTTTATTTTTATTCTCATAGCGTTGCCTGTAACTCCTACTACCAGCCTGACTGAACCTGCAGCAATATTTATGAAGACCCAACAAAAGTTTTTCTTTTAATATTTCCCAGAGAAACCATTTTAATTTGTATATTTGTTTTTGGCAAAGTGGCAGAATTAAAATGTGGAGAAATCGAAACAAAAATGCCCCAACTGTTTAGAATAACTTGATCTTGAAACAGTGTTATCAGTAAAGAGTAAATGGGAACAACTTGATATTGATGTCTTTAGTAAGTTTTATATTCCTGTATATTGAAAAAAGGACTTTGTTTATTCAGAGGGAGATGTTTTCTAATAGTCTTTTTTTTTTGTTTTTTTGTTGGATTCATAACTGTTGTATTGGTCACAGTTTAAGAGACAAACACTAATTTTATGCAGTGGGTTAGGTGAATTCAGCAAATATGATCAAATATGAACACTTCAGCCCACTTTCCGTTAATCACCTTTGAGTATTTAATCAATATCACCAATGATGTAGTCTAAAAGAAATGAGATCAGTTAAGATGCAGAGTTAAAGAGGGTGGATGTATTTTAAAGCTGCATATGTCATATGTAATGTTTTAAAATTTCCTGTAATGAAGTTATGTGGATGTCGTATGACTTTGTAGACTTGCAGGTTCTGCTCTTAGCTAATGTTAAATGGTAAACATGAACACTACATATATCTATGTACACACACACATTCCATAAGTGTGTATGTATATATATGTATACATTAGACACGCACACAACCTTTATTTATATAAATATACACACATCTTAAAACACAGATTTAACACTGGGCCTAAAAATAAATTCATAAAATGTCTTGAAGATGATGCAAGGGTCATTTTATTTTAAGAAAGTGAATGCAACAGTTTCACTTGTTTACAAATTGTGATGCTGAGGTAAAATAAATAAATCATATTTCTATAAATCCAAAGCATGTCCTCTTTTGAAACCAATAGCTATTTTTACTATGACAAAGTGAGTTTGTGTACTTATTTTTCTCTGTTTTGATGAGTAAGCCGTCTTGAGGAATGATGTCCTTTGAGTGACATCTTGGAAGCCATCCAAATGCAGGGAAAAAATAATGTACAAAACCTAGTGGAGAAATGAATACAGTACTCAAAGACAAAAGCAAAGTCATATGAAGCAATGCCCACTTGTGCCTCTTGACACAAATTTCAATACAGCCTGTTCAACACAAAAGACTGATTAGGGCGTCTTAAGCTTTTTGTCTTTTCAAAAATTAAAGTAGCAATAAATCATAATTATTATGAAAATATCATACGCCATCATGATGTTCACAAACATACAGAAATAAAGCCTTCCCTGTAACTTTCTCATGCAAATCAGAAACTGATTTAGTTGTTTGAATGTTTTTCTATTTATTCTTCTTTTCTCAATCCCCCATGACATCCATAGGTCTTTGCCATAGATCACTTTGAGGAAAAAAAGCCATAACTTATCAAAAAACAAAACACAAAAATCTCAGTCCAAAAGGCACCATTCAACGCTGCACCTCTCCAGGCCAGGGTAGAGTGCCAAGTGGAGAAATTAACATGCTACAATAAAAAGTTTCATTTATTACACACATATTCAGATGAATGAATGACCCTCCCTATGAGCCTCTCTATAATTCACTTTCTTTTCAGCCGTTTGGATTTTTTTCGTTAAAAACTTTTTTAAAAAATCTGAAATGAACATGTAGAAGATGGAGCAATGCTAAGTCTCTTATTCAGTAGAGTCACTTTCCTCTGCTCTCATTTGTACAAGTGGACAAAAAATGGAAAGAAGAAATAAAATAGCCAAAAATAGCGCTGGGTGTATTTGGAGCTCAGCAGAGTCGTGCACCAAAGCCAAACGTCTGTTTGATGGCCTGACAGTAGTATCGCTGCCAGCCCTCCCGTGTGCGGTCCTCCTCACTCTCAGGAACAGCGCGGCACTCTATCTTCAGGTCTGTCTCGTTGCCTTTGTCTGTGAAAGTCAGGGTCACTGTTGCGTAGTGCTCTACATCCACACAGAGAAACATCAGAAAAAGAAAGGTAAGATGCTAGTCAAATAATAACTGAGGGTTTTTATTTTTAAAACCCCAAACTGATGTAGAAAGACAAATAGTCACTACTTCAACTAATTACAATCTTGAACATCTTTTATGTGTAAGGTTTCTTACCACATGGCCATGTGTTGTATCTCCATTTCATTACTATCTTCTCTTCAGGAACCTGTAAGATACCAAAAAGAGGTTTTCAGTCAAGATCACTATCCACCACAAATAACTGTTTAACATTCAGACAATATGAAATCTTTATCATGTGCTTTTCAGGTACTGGATAAGGAGACATCTCACCAGCTCCTGAAATTCTCCAAAAACATTTCCATCCAACAGGCGGAACTTGCCACCTTTTTCGGGCTCAACCACGGCAACAGAGTGTGTAAATGCTTGCACCATCTACACAAATAGAGACACAAGCACACAGGAAATTCACTACTTCATCACAAACAGAAAGACACAGCAATCAACCAACAAAGAGAAATTTTCTGTATTACAAGGTGGAATGAGACTGACCTCCTGGTTGAGGAAGACTCTGTAGAGCTCCTCTGGTGAGGTGAGGAATGTGTCCTTCACTGAAAACTTGCAAGTGGGGATTCTCACTCCTGTGGCAGGGGGAGCAGCTGTGCTGCTGGAACCGATCTGTACATGAAATTATACATTTACACATTATAAATCCATGTGTGTCAATGTTTCCTTCTAATTCTTGTTTTTTTTTTTTTAATTCAGGGGACCAACATGTGGTGCCAGCAAATGCTGATACCCACCTGAGTTCTGTCCATTTTGACTTTTGACTGAGATGTCTGCTGTTTTGTAACACCATTGGCTGTAGGTAAGATCATACCCTGTGTGAACTCTGCAAGATAACAATTAAAAGGTCAGTGCCAGTACAAATCTATAGAGCTATATTGCTGAACATAAAATTGCAAAAATCCTGTTAATATTAGCATTCGTTATTAGTGTGTAAGTAATGAATGCTAATACAAGTAGGTAATATTTATATCCACAGATCATTTAAAATAATTACACAGCAAGTGTCATAAAAAAAGTCATATATAGTCATAGAAAAACACAAAAGTTAAAAAGGAAAAGAAAGACACCAGACATGGTGTACAGAACTCCAAAACCCTGCTTTCAGGTATCTTCAAGAACACAATGATATATATACACTTTAAATTTGACTTGTAGGACAGCAAGGTAGGTATAAATCTGATCTCCACAGGGAGACTGTTCCAGGACAGAAGCCCCTGACAGAGCCCGATCACAATTTAGCTTTCTCAATGAATGGGAAACCCTTAGAAGGCATTGATTCTAGGATCTCAAGCCTCTCAGCAGCATGTGAACCGAAATAGATTTGATCTGTAAAGGGTAACCAGCCCATTTAGTGCCTTACAATCCACAATAGAACCTTAAACTAAATTTTGATTAGAATGAACAACCAGAAGCAACAAATGATAGTAAGATGGCAAGATGTGAGCAAGCTGAGAAGAATACAAATACTTCTATGTCATCAACAACCGAACATGATTTACTCATGTCAATATTTTTGGATGTAAAAACATGAGGTCTGGATGAAAGATTATTTACCTGTGGTTAAATGTATAATGCCAAATGGCTAAATCTTTCAAGGTTATCAGTGGTTAGATTAGGAAAGCCAAACAGAAAAACTTCTGACTTATGTTGTAGACAGCTACTGGTATTCAATTTTTGATATCCAAGAAACGGTCATTTAATCTTTTTAACAGTCAGATACAATAGTCTATCAGCATAACAACAAAACATTCCTCTGATCAACATAGTAGTAATGGGTATTTGGAAAATGAGATTGGGTCTTGAATGGACTCCTGAGGACCTCCAGCCTTGACTGCTGCGGAAGAGATGATCAGACATCCGGTACACAGGTATCCAAACCACTAATTCCAACACACTGCTACAACCAGTTAATAAACAGATTATGGTCCATGGGGGAGGGCCAGAAATTACAAGGACTGTAATATTAAAATAAATTTAACAGTCTTATTAATTCTGGCTTAAGTCACTGTAGTGGTTCAACTCGACTGAACCAATTAAATGACCAGATGTCAAACTTTGCTAGTAGTCTGCAAGTTTTGCTTATAATGATGAAGAGCATTTGTCATATCTCATGGGAGCCTACTAAAGTATCCATCGTGCTGGATGCAACAGGCTATTGCGGAAATGAGTCTTACCAGTTTTGAGAAGCTCTACATAGCTGTTCAGTGCCCAACGAAATTTTTCAGCGCCCTCTTTCTTCATCAGATCCAACAATGGTGTTTCAGGCTCATCTTTGCAAAGGCTTACACTGATCTGTGCGCCCCCACAGAACCAAAAGTCAATGGATTAAAAAGTGTGAGAATTAAATGGATGAGGAACATATTACAACAAATTTTAATATTTAATATTTTAATATTCAAAAACCTACATGGACAATGCAGAGAAACACTACTTTGTTCCTCTTAAAATAAATAAATAAATAAACAAGTAATCTATACACACACACTTCTACTTTCCAAAGATTTTAGCTTTATTTTTGCGGAATTAAACTGATTGGGTTTTACAAAATAAAAAAAATAAAAAAAATTTAAAAAGTCATTCAAGTGGCTCGGTGCAAAACGCTTTATTCTAGAGAAACTTACAAAATCAGAATTGTACACAATTATGTTAATATAAGACAAATGTTCAAAAAGTTTAAAGGCACTAAAAACTACCTTATGTAAACTAGTCACATGAAATTTTTACATATATGCTACCTGAAGTTTGGAAAATAGTTACATGAAGTTGTTACAAATATGATACCGGATGCTTGAGATGTTGTATTAGAATAGTACTAAGATAATGTTTGGCTGTAAAATGTGTTTATAAAATGTGTAAAACTGAAAAGACAAATATAGGTTTCTTATAATTTTTTTGCATTAAATTAAAAGGCTACAGTTTGATTTTAGACAACAGAAATGGAAATCCTCTTTAAAATCCCAATGATCAAAGCATATGTTTAGTGTACATTGTGGTGATCAGCTGAGTGAATAAACAGACAAATGCCAGATAGAAAGATAAACCAATCTCCTAGATCAGTAGTGCTTGCACAGTTGCGTTTGCTAGATGTCATTAGGTCATTAGCTTTTGCTCTCTACATTTTTTATTTGTTTCTGAGCTTTTTAACTCGTACAGAGAGAACGCAGGGAAGCTAGTTTGGGACTTCCAGGGCAATTTTGGCAAAATACACTAGACACTATAAAGTCAATCACAACAAGCTTTGTAAGTTCCATAAGGAAAACTAACATTAATTTTGTCTGAGAACTGAACAACAATTAAGCTAAATGTGGCTCAATATATAAAATATATTGGTGTTTTAAGCAGAATATAGAATTTTATCTACTCAGGAGAACAACCAATAATAAATATTAAATCATTTGAAAATTGAATGATTCTGGGCACAACTTACATCAAGATCTTCCATTTCATTTTCATCTGAAAGGTTTGGAACTTCAATATTTCCCTTGTATTTAATCCCTGATTTTGATATTCCTGCAAAAAAATTGAAAATAAATAAAAATAAAAAACAAACTTAAAACAATGAGCAACACAAAAATGCATTAATTATAAAGTAACAATAACCTGCAATAGAACACAGAAATGTATTATTACTGATTAGCACCACCAAATGTCAGAATTATAAATTCAGCCAAACCAACCAGAGTAACACTGTGTTTCCTAAATTCCGCTCTCACCTTTCCACTTGGCCTTCAGGCTCCACTCGTAGAAAAAGATGAGCTTCCCTTTGCGGTTGTTAATGGAGGCCTCACCTTCTGCCTTTGAGAGCTCCGTGACCTCACACTTGCCTTCATCGTTCTCAACACACAATCCAACCAGAAGATCTTTCAACTTCTCTGAAGACCAGTTTGTGGCATCCCTCTCCGTCCTGCCCAGAAAAGTAAGAAAAATACTTACAGTTATCAGTACAAAACACATACCTGACGCATTATGACTTGGCACCACAAAACTGTATTGAGTTTCAGCAACAGTACTTGTAATAATACTTGCCTAACACTAAGAATGAAGTGTTATACATGAAAAATCATTACCGTCTTTAATGTATGGAGAACATCTGACTGGTGATCAGGTGGAAATCAAATACTGCTGCAAAAAATACCTAACCACTAGGGATAATTTATGTTCAAGAGAAAAACTGTCGTGTTTCAGCTGCATGTGACTACCCGTATGTTCTAGCAGGTATGAATGATCTGCTGCAGTGTAGTTTCGAGAATGTTCATTCATGTTAAGACCCGAGGACAGAAACGAGGCCAGGCTCAGTTTAGAACAAGTCTTACCAGGTTACTACTGGCAACATCTTTATTGTTCATGTCGAGACTACCTCGGTCTGTGTTACAAACAGCCGGTCACACTGCAGCTTTGCAGTGTAGTCGACTGAATAGAGGAATATTCATCATTTACAAACCAGAGGCAGCGCTTGACGTGACCGTGAGGATGTGTGATGTCCATGTTACTGCTAAAAGCTAGCTAATCAACAAGAGAGCTACGAGGCTAAGCTAAACCCAAGTATTTCTCGAATAGCACACCAACAACGAAGCAGAACAACACCACAGACAGAAAACATGTCAGGTGACTGGGTTCTCTGTGTCTCTGGGACAATGTGTTTAACAGACACTATCTTTTATTCTGAATTATTGATGAGGGTTGTGGATGCTGGGCTGGCTCCTCACCACGCTAGCGAGGCTCCTCACCGGCTCCCCATTATCTTACCAGTGCCAGTTGTTCACATTCGTGGCGTCCGCTCTCTCCTCCACGATCCACCGAGGGTCTCCTTCTCCCCACTTGGCCATGTTTTCAGTTAGAGGAGTCTGACAGGTCGGTCTAGTGAGAGGAGAGTGTGTGTGAGAGGACTCTCTCTCTCGAGACTTCTGGAACCGTGTCTCCCCGCTCCGCACGCAGAAAGTACTGGAAAGAGATTCGAGTGTCACTGCGATAAACTTCCGTACGTGCACCAGAGCTTCCAAAAATCTGTCCGCCCTCTGTTTTCAGTGTAAACGCTGGATTCAGTTTTAACTTTCATTACATTTTCATTGGTAAAAAAGACATTTTAACATACATTTGATAAATATACTTTAAAGTAGTATTTCTTACAACTAAGGTATATATGAAATAAAATGTGTACATTAAATTTCTCTCCCTCGCTCTCTCTCTTTCCACTTTTCTCTAATTTCTACTGTCATAGACTAATGGTCGTTTAAGGTATATTATTTGTATTTGTTAACATTGTTCTTGTTTTGCCTTTTTTTATTGAGCATCTGAAAAACAACAATAATGATCATACTACGGTAAAAAAAAAAATTAATGTCTAAGACAGGGCTGCCAAACTTTTTGCAAAGAGGGCCAAATTTGATAAAGTGAAGATGCCAGAGATCCAGTAGTTCCTTCTGACATTTTTTATCCACAAAAGTTACATGAAAATACACACTGTTATAAAACAATAACAATGTTATAATCATTGTCACAATTACCTTTATTTTTCAGATGGCAGTGTAACCAAATATAAGCCACTCAGGCAGACGTGAACAGCTCTAAAAACACAATTCTGCCTTTCATTCATATCTGGAGAGTCGGATAACATTTAACTGTACAGAATACCTTACATTTATATGAGTTTGATCAATATCTTTGCCTCATGAACATTTTAAACTGGTGTTATAAGTAATGCAAAGTGGTCTGTTATCATTAAAGTTTAAAACAAGTGAATTTTGCCCTGGTCTTTTACAAGATCTTTCAGAAAGTAATAGTTTGTGTCACATCTGCAGGTACATAACATTTCTAATAAAATATTACTCAAGAGTCCAAGTTCATTAATGTGCTTTAGGCTTTTCACTGTTGCATTAGAATGGTGCTCCTTTCCTCGTGTGGTAAAAGGAGGAAATAAATTTTTAAAGTTTTATGATTTATTTATTTTGACAGAGCTAGCAAACCATAAATAACACATTATAAGACCGACGCTGTGGGCCGTACGAAATCTAAAGGCAGGCCGTGATTGGCCCGCGGGCTGGACTTTGGACATGCCTGCTGTAGAAGTTATGTAATCAATTTGTCTCCCACCCATGTACCTTTGACTATGATTATCTTCAAATAATCCTGTTATTTGTTCAAAAAAGTTTCACTACCATTATGTTCTTGAAACTCACCATCTCTATGACTTTCTCGGCGTCCACTATACTCTCAATGTCGAAGTGACCTGCAGGAGCTGTCTCCATCTGCTGCTGTAAAGCCTCATTGGCCAGGGCCATCTGCGGTAGGAAACTCTGGAGCCTGTCAAGGACTAACACGCAAGCACACAGTCATATGTACACACAAACATCCAACAAAACAAGTGACCCATGTAATGGCAAGTCATGTTAGGAACAGCAATCTTCAGGCTCGAAAGCTGGATTAAATACATAGTATGACAAGCAAAGAACCAGAATCTCAACAACAGGTGTATAAGGCAAAGAACAAACTGCAGTACACATATAATGGTCAAACTGTGACCAAAAGGTAGAGTTCACTACAAAGATAGGGATTTGGCTAAAACTACATCAGCTACTACAAGGTGAACAGTTGTGTGTATAATTTTGACCCGGTGTTTATTAGAGATAGCACCCAATTAAATAAAGCTCTAGCTGAAAACTTCGCAAGCAATAAATCATTTAATTATAATTCTAAAAAGCAATTTACAAATCTGTGACTGTACTCAAGCAGTATATTGTACGAATATGATAACCTGAATGACAAAGAAAATGTTCAGTTATTCAAATAACACCCTGTTTTGTGTGTCCCAGTGCATGCTTCTGTTCATAAATGACAAGGTTTTAATTATGTTAAAATTGACGCAATTTGTGTTTTGTTCAGAAATCAGGCGTTCTCTAAACTTTTGCCTTCAATCCATTTACTGAACCTTCAATTCACAGCAACAATTGTAAGGATTTAATGTCTCAGGAGTGATGAAAAATGAGAACACACTCACCACTACTGCGGGGGACCTTTTCAGTGTGTAACGTGCCCGGACCCTTAGGTTTCAACAAGAGCCTGTCATGGAGACCTGCAAGAAAGAAGAGATAAATACTGTAAATATTCTCAACTGGGATTCAAATGGCCCTTACATTCAAATAGAAACTGTGAAATAAAACTGATACAGAGCTTAAGCAAACTGGCTGTCTCAATTTCTGAAGAAAGGACTCAGTTTGACAAAGTGAGATTTAAATATAAGCAGATTTGAGACAGTGACCACCTTTATGGCCCTTCAGTGTGTGTGAGAGCCTACTCCTTTACACTAAAGTGTGTGTTCAGGTGAGTCTTGGGTGGATCTGTTCACCAGAAGCTTCTGTCCAAATTTTTACAGGGTTCGAGTCCTGCCGTTATTAAAATGGCAAACACTGAAATTCATGCAGATATTTCAATGATTCCACTGTTCACTCATTTTTGATTTAGTTTGATTGTGTCAGCAATAACATTATTTTAATATTCTTTTTATAGCCAAAATAGGCACCACTGAGCTTGTGCTGAATTTCAAAATTGCTCCAACAGCTGGATGGGCAGCTGGATGACCTAGGTTAGCGCGTTGGCCCTGCAATCAGAAGGTTGTGGGTTCGAATCCCAACTGCTAGTTTCACCACTGAGGTACCCCTGAGCAAGGTACCATCCCCACACACCCCGGGCAGCCCCCTACTTCACTTGGTGAATAGAAACTGTGAAATATAACTGATACAGAGCTTAAGCAAACAGGCTGCCTCAATTTCTGAATAAAGGACTCAGTCTGACAAAGTGAGATTTAAATATAAGCAGATCAGTTAAATACAGAGAAAGAATTTCACATTGTTAAATTTGTGCTGTGTTCATGCGCGACTATAAGGGTAATTGAATTAAAAACATCTGTTAATTCATACTAGTGCGCTTGTATAAAACATGATCGGCTGATCAGGGACCGCGTATTGATCATTTAAAATGGTCGAGAGACCTCTGAAACATATTGGGAGAGAGAGAGAATCGTCGAGTGACCTTTCAAATGTCTGACAGAGAGCTAGTTGGTGACATCCTGCATAGGGATGCTGGGGATGGACAAAAAGACAAAAAAAATAAAAATTCAGAGAAACAAGCAAGAAGCAAAAACACAGCACACTTATAAAACAGACTTCCAGACATTAATGCTCAGGTCAATTATATAAAACAAGACGTGAATGTTTGTTGTGGTTTAACTGCTACAAGTTCAGCTGGCTTGGAAAGAGCAGGCGCGTTTGGCCCCAACTGATTATGAAATTATTCAGATGCTTTTCTCTGTGGGGTTAAACACATCATAATATCATAATATTGTTTTCTTAAAAACAATGTTTGTGTCTGCCTTATATTTTATAAATGGAATAAAATATCAGTTTCAGAAGCACAATCACAAAAAAGGACAATTATTTATATTAATTTAGAATCGTTTTGCAGTGTAACTAATTTTTTTTTAGATGTTTTATATGTATTAGTGTTTGTTGATCATCATAATTTCCAATCAGTTCTGACTTACAAGCAGATGGGGAAGTCTAAACTTAAACTGGTTTGTCATAAAGCGTTGAGTGTGTTCTGTCTGAAATGTGGTTGGTGATGTAGAATCCTGCAAAGTTTGGTGTTTTTAGCTTTGAAAACTATGGGAGGAACCCCACAGTGGCGCAGTGGGTAGTGATGTTCCCTCACACCTCCAGGGTTGGGGGTTTGAATCCGGTTCTTGGTCTTTTGTGTGTGTGTGTGTGTGTGTGTGTGGAGTTTGCATGTTCTCCTCATGGTGGCGTGGGTTTCTTCTGGGGTCTCCGGGTTTCTCCCACAGTGCAAAGACATGAGCATCAGGTGAACTGGGCATTCTAAATTGACTGTAGGTGTGAGAGTGTGTGATTGAATGGTGTGAGTGAATACTATGTGTATGTGTGTGTGTGTGTGTGTGTGTGCCCCCTGCGGTGGGCTGGCGCCCCACCCAGGTTGAGTCCCTGTTGGCCTCGGGATAGTAAGGAACCCTAGTAAGGATTAAGCAGTTACAGAAAATGAATGGATGAATAAAACATGGGAGGAGAAATGTTGGGAAATTCTTTACAATTACAATAATAATAGAAGAAGAAGAAAACAAATAACAGCAAAGTGTCTTTTGTGAAGCAACCTTGGTAAAGTACTCCAGAGCACTTTAACTATGGAGGCGGGAGATGGTCTAGTGTCCTACACACTCAGGTTTGTGGACAAGCTGGACTCTTAATGAGACCAGTAAATGATCCGTTAAAGACGCCTGGCTCACTTGTGTGAGTCCTTCTTTCCCTTCAGTCCTTCATTCTCTTCAGTAATTCATTCTCTTCTTTCCATTAATTCCCCTTTTCCCTTCATTCATTTCATTACTTTCACTCCATCTTTCCCTTCACTCTCTTCATCCTCTTTGTCTTCATTCTCTTCAGTCATTCATTCCCATTTTCCCTTCATTACCTTAATTCCCTTCTTTTCCATCATTCCCTTCTTTCTCTTCAGCCCTTTATTCATTACCTTCCTGTCATTCCCTTCACTCCTTTCATTCCCTTCAGCCCTTTATTCACTTCTTTCCATTCTGTCTCTTCATTCATTTAGCCCTTTATACCCGTCGTTCCCTTTCTTTCTCTTCATTGCCTTCTTTCCCTTCATTCTCCTTATTCTCCTCAGCCCTTCATTCTGTTCTTTCCCTTATTTCCCTCCATTCTCCTCAGTGCGGTACTATAAAGAAGAAGATGCACCTTCTCCGTGTCCACAAAGCAGGAGATCCTGAGATGTGGTTCTGGTGCAATTCCTCTCTTGTTGCTCCATCTTTTCTCTTTCTCTCCTCTCTTCTCTCCCCAGTATCTCTACTGGAAACGTGCTCAGTGTGTTTACTCTTTGGACAAGCTCTTCCCGGTCCGGGGTCAGAGAGCTGAGCTCGGTCTGATCTACAGCGTCCCCCGCCGGCAGCGCCCAGTACAGTCTTCTACGGACCAGACAACCAGGGACACACACATGAAAAACAATTCATATTTCATTCACATCAGCACTAAAAACTCCGGGTAAAGACATGAAGGACATTGTACTCTTTTAGAAGTGGGTCTTTAGGAAAGGCGATTATACAGAAAGTTTTATACAGAATCGTTCGAACACATTAGAAAACATGATTTTATATTATTTTTATACAAACAGCCATGGGAAAAAAATGAGAGACTGCATATTTTTTTTTTGTGGTTATTGCTTTTGTAATTTGTGGGAGTGTATATTTCTAAAATGTGCATGTCACTATTGTTTTATACAGTATTGACAACACTTGATCCAAAATTCCTAATAAATAATTTATTATATCGTGAAAATGTTAAACTTCACGACACTCTTACATTATTTTACAATTGCAACAATTAAAATAGTGATGTCCTTTTATTGTGCCGGGTGGTGGAAAGCTGGAGGGACCTGGAGGGACTCTTATTGTGCCGGGTGGTGAGGGTGACGTGCCGGAGTTGTTCAGGAGGAAAAGCTGAGCAGGTAAACACGTATTATATTTATTAAAGTTTTTTGTTCTCACGCTTGTTTATTATTATCCAGTCAGGTCCTCTGTCTGAAAACGCAGTGTTCTGTCGGTGTGGAGGCGTTTAGGGGCTGGACTGAAAGAGAGGGTCTGTTTATAAATCAGGCTGATCAGACTGCAGGGTCCTGTAAGCCTCTCTGATCCACTAAAACACTCTAGACATCTTAAACACTCAGTTACATCCTTTATACTTTATAACATCGTGTGGACAGAGTCCTTGTCTGTTTACATCTCTCTTGTTTTAGAATAGTCTAGAATCTATTCTCTCTTCCGTGTTTTTGTCGCCTCAGTTATTTTGGACAAGCAGCTTGTTCACGTTGGTAATTATTGCTGTAGTAATAGGAATGGTACGTATAGTAAAACATAGTTTAGTAATAAGTACAGTATAGTATATGCATAGTATAGTAAGGCTAAGTATAGTGTAATATAGTGATAAGTGCAGTATAGTAGCCTTGATAAGTGATGTTTAGTAATGATAAATATTAGACAGTATGGTAATGATAACTATAGTAATGCTTAGTATGGCATGAAATAGCACTGACAAGTACAGTGTAGCATAATGCTGAGTCTAGTAATGTTAAGTAGAGTAATATATAGTAATGCTATTTACAGAACAGTATAGTGATGAGTATAGTATAGTAAAGATAGGTATAGTCTGGTAATGATGAGTTAAGAAGAGTGCAGTAATGATAATATTAAATACTTCTTGCAAGCCAGTTCACTTGATCTTACCTAAAGAATGTCATGTTTTTGGTGGTGGTTTGGTTACAGCTGACTGTTACTGAATACACCTCAAGCTCAGTTCTGGATTGCTTTTGGGCTAAATTGTGCTGTCACTTTGTTATTTGGTATTTCGACATTCTTTTTGTCAGGGCTGGCAGGTCAGACTGGTTGCACTATATATATATATATATATATATAGAGAGAGAGAGAGAGAAAGAGAGAGAGAGAGAGAGAATATATATAATGTATGTACATGGGGGGTTGTGGGGACCTAGTGGGTAGGACACTTGCCTCTGGACCAAGAGGTCATGGGTTTGAATCCTACATTCAGCAAACCACCACTGGGTTCCTGAGCAAGACCCTTAACCTCAAGTTGCTCCAGGGAGACAAAGCAGCATGTCTAACCAGTCTTTCAGGCCCAGAGAGAGAGAGTAAAAAAATGTTTTTTAAAAAATGGCAGCGATATACATG
>JBBJLS010099290.1:0-20603 GCA_037577275.1 Bryconaethiops microstoma | reverse complement strand
ACACACACACACACACACACACACACACACACACACACACACACACACACACACACACACACTGAACTGCTTCCTTTCTCCCAGTCACAATTACTCCCCAACCGCCTGTATTTATTTATATAATGTATATTTTTCTTCTAATTCTGTTGCTGCTACTTGTTACTTTTGCACAATTATTTATTGCTGTCTACTTCAGTCTTTGCATTTCAGTCTTTGCATTCAATGTTTCCTGTCCTGTAAAGTACTGTTCTGTTGCTGTTGTGTATTTTGTACCCCCTCTTTAATTCTATCCTGCCTGCACTTGTGTAGTTTCTGTTCTTTGTCATAATCTGTTTTTTTTATTCTTTGTGTTGCAAATGGTAGCCTAGTGGTTAGGGTGTTCGCCCTGCGATCAGGAAGTCGTGGGTTCGATTCCCAAGACTGCTAGTGGTGCCTCTGAGGTTCTCTTGAGTAAGTTACCGTCCCCACACACTGCTCCCCGGGCTCCTTCACTTGGTGAATGGGTTAAATACAGAGGAAGAATTTCATGCTGTTCACACTGTGTGCAGTGTTGTGTTCACATATGACAGAATGGTCACTTTCACGTTCACTTCACTGTGTACTGTGCATATGGCTGAAATGACAAACACCTTCTTTACTTGACACACACACTTTGGTTGTCCACTTAATGTAAAACAAATGTAATTCATCAGACCATGCCACCTTCTTCCACTGCTCTCTGGTCCACTTCTGATGATCACATACCCATTGTAGGTACTTTAGGCAGTGGACACTGCTCAGCATGGGCTCTCTGAGAGATCGGGTGGGGTGGAGAGGGAGAAGAAGAGTGCCATCACAACTCTGATGTTCAGTCTCTTCTCCCCGCACCTCTCTCCTGCCACGCCTGCGTCATATTACACAGAGATCATATTCATTTTCATATATAATAATATTTAATGAGCACCCAAAGGCAAAGCATGACAGCAGTCAAGCTCTGCCCTGAACTTTGCAGTGAATAAAATATTAGCTGATGAAATTCAGCACCGATCGTATTATAGCAAACAGAGCCTGGAGTCTGTAGGGCAACATGAAGCTGGGCTCAGTCCAGCCAAAACAAAACTCCTTATATGTGTTCACCTGTACCATTCACTTCATCTCACAATCCATCACAGAGCTGAAAACACGGCCTCTGCTCCTCAGTGTGGTTTACAGCTTGGGTGGGGTCATTACAAGTCAGTCAGCACTGGGCTGTTCGTTTAATTTCGAAAATGTTTTTACACTCACCCAGCAGATTTGATCTCTAAATGGTACATTTTAAAAAGACTGTTGCAAAAAAAAAGTACACAGACCCCATTACTCCAAAACAAGCATCTCTGTCCAGAGACTTTTATCTGTGGTGTTGCACATGCACTGAAAATAAGACTGTATAATAAATATTTGCACTATTTTTTTTGTATTGTTTTCTAAAATCCTCACTAAAGCTGTGGTCAAGATTTTGTGTTTTCCCTGTTTTAACCATTTTTTTTCTTGCATGTTGGTTTATAATTAAATTTTTTTTTTTGATCAAAGCAATGTATACTTTACTGTATATTATTATAACAAATTTTAATGTGTTCTAACATTCCTTAATGCATGTAGTTGAAACTCTACAATCAGGTCAACCTTGTACAGGATTAATAGCAGTAAAGCTCTGGTGTGTGCTACACACCTTTCTATTCATTTGTATTTGTTAATAATGTATAATCTAATAATCACACCAGAAAGAGATGGTTTTGCTCTTTAATTAAAAAAAGAAACACAGAGTTGTTGCCAAGTTCTTGTTAACATACTGCAAAGTTAGAAGTAATTTGTGGCTTCTGTGTTTCAGAACTGTTTCTGAACACACACTCTTTGGGTGGATCACTTTTCATTGGGTTTTATTTGCATGTTAAATTGCTGCGGCAGCGTTTTAGGGGAAAACAAATGAGTTTATCCAGCTGCACACTAAGAGCTCTTATAAAAGGGGCCAAAAGTAAAAACACACATCCCTTAACAACGTAAACAAGATCACCTGAAATCAGGCAGAGCCTTTGTTCACCCAGCAGTCGCCACTTCCTAAAGGAAGGAGTTTTGTTCCACAGGATGCAGCCTAGTACTGTCCAACAGTCCACATCACAAGTCCATTAAGTTGCATGTGAATCATTTAAGCACACACACAATTAAACCCAAAGTGCTGGATTTAGCTCTTTCAAACTGTAAATCTAAATCTCTTACTGTAACCAACCAGAGTTAACCAACACTGGTTAACTCTATAGGTGTGTATGTGTGTTTGTGAGTACTTTTGATCATATTATGTATCAAAGAAGTCAAGCTTTTTGGTCAAGCTGGCTTTTTTCAGTATTCCTGACCACGTATGGATGACGCCAAGCCTTTTTTGCATGGTTAGGTTAGGCAAAGTTACACAGTCAAGCTAGGTGCTTCATGCTAGATATTTAAAATAATACACATGAACACATTGTGGGCGGAGCCCGGACAGGGCAATTTTATGTTTACCTGAACTGTAAGCAAGTGGTGGCGTTAGTGAGATGGCAGCTTTTCTGCTGCTGAGCAACATCAAAGCCAGCAACCAACGCACATATGCATAAACACACACACACACACACACACACACACACACACACACACACTTTTCCAGTAATCTCAGCTAAGAGGTGTTTATTTTATTGCTAGGATTACAATACTCTGATTAAAGACATTGCAGTTAGCTTGGGCAGCTGTGTGCATGCATGTAGGGCTGGGCATGGGAGTGTGTGCGTGCGTGTGTGTGTGTGTGTGTGTGTGTGTGTGTGTGTGTGGGTGGGTGTGTAAGGGTTGTGTGTGCCTCCTGCGTGAAGCAATCCCAGAGAGACTTTAAGGTGTGGTCTTTCATCAAAAGCCTTAAAAGGTTCCATCAACTGAGACAGCTCCAGTGTGTAACAGGATCTGATAAACACTCTCGGATCATGATTAAAGTGTTAGTGTGTGTACTTACACGTGGAAAGAAAGTAAATTCATTTAACTGAAATGTGTTCAGAACCATATTAATGAAATACGCTAAGTCCATGTAGTGTTGCATAACAATTTATATATTGTGTAATGTTGACGATGACAAAATAGGGGCAAATTTAAACCAAACAGGTTTTCTTTGGGCACAGTTTTGCCTCGCAGCACTCTATGCATCCCTCCACAATGAATGGATTTAGCTTTTGGTCTAAAGATAAATATCTATCGATCTATCCTTAGACCAAAAGCTTTTCAAAATAATGTCTCAGGTATAAGGTAGTGTATTCATAACCATTTCATGTAATAACTTTCTGTGAAGGAGCTTTTAGAGGGAGACGTCCGGATCCATTCACCACCACTGTGAACAATTCTGAATTTTGGAAAATCGTAGGAATTATGCATTAAATGAACACACACACACACACACACACACACACACACAAACACAAACACACAAGCACATACACAAACACACTCAGCTAAAAAGAGAAATTCCTTACAGCCTCCCAAGGTTTGCATACCCATTGGGAAAGGTCAAGTCTCACCACAACCTAACACATTTGTGAATGTGAATGTGTGCGATGTGTGTGTGTGTGTGTGTGAGTGTATGGGTGGGAGTGTAACATTACATTTCACAAATAAGACAAATGTATTGCAATATCTGATGCACACTATATTTTTAGTTACTTTTAAGCAAAGCAGCACCATTAAGCAAAAGGTTTGATAGAGTGAAAGTGTGGTGTGTGTGTGTGTGCGTGCGTGCGAGCGAGTGTAGAGAGGTATGGTGATTGAGGAAAAAAAAAAAGATGGTGATTGAGGAAAAAAAGAGACAGGGAGAAAAGAAAAAGAATAAGAGAAAGAAAAGAGAGAGAAACGAGGATAAAAAAAGAGAAAGCAGGGAGAGAAAGAGAACAAGAAAGATATATAGAAGGACAAAGAGAGAGATGTGGTGAGAAAGATAGAGAGAGAGTTGCATGGAAATCCCCTGATATTCTTCCTAAATCTTCCACATTCAAAGTGAGTTTGGAATTCGATGGTACCAGACCATGTGCGTGTCTACACACACACACACACACACACACACACACACACACACACCATTTAAGGAATGCTGGAGAGGTCAAAGGTCAGCATGTGTCTGGTTCTCCAAAAGAGACCCAAAAAGAGTAAACACGAACAGCCGTGCTTTGTGGGAAATAGCAGAACAGAACAGTTTGTTGTCTGGGTGTTAAAACAAACAGAAACCAGCATTCCCTACAGCTGTTCTGAAACGCCTCCAAACATTTCAGCTATAATTATCGGCATGAAACCCGTTCGCACATTTTAAAAAGTGAAACTGTTTACTACAGTGTGTTATTCGTTATTTCTGCAGGTGTAGGCAGTGGTGTAGGAGCCAGGTATTGTTACCTGTATTTGGTGTTGGCAGCAGTACATTAGTACAGGTACAGGTGTTATCAGTGTTGTAGGGACAGGTGGTGCTGCCCATTGTTCAGCGTGGGCAGTGGTATAAATGTTACTTGTGTTAGGTACAGGTTGAGGTATTGCTATAGGTAGGTTTAGGAGATATTGTCACAAATATTGTTAACTGTGTTTAGTGAAGGCAGTGGTAGCATTATTAACTATCACTGTGGCAGTATTATTAACTGTGTTTGATAGAGGAAGAGGTATTGCGAAAGGTACAGGTAATAATACCTGTGTTAGGTCTGAGCAGTGCTATTGTCACAGACATTGTTAACAATATTTGGCGGAGGCAGTGATAGAGCTGCAGGTACAGGTATTATTAACTGTGTTAGGTGTGGGCAGTAAGATGTTACACATGGGTAGTGGTACAGGTACTGGTATTCTTACCTGTGTTACACATGGGTAGTGGTACAGGTACAGGTATGGCTACCTATGTTAAGTGTAAGCAGTGGTGCAGTTACAGGTATTGCTACTTGTGTTACATGTAGGCAGCGGTGCAGTTACAGGTATTGCTACCTTTGTTAAGTGCAAGCAGTGGTGCAGTCACAAGTATTGTTACCTGTATTGGGTGGAGAAGGTGGTAGAGGTACAGGTATTGCTACCAGTGTTATGTACAGGCAGTGGTGCAGGTGCAGGTGCAGGTGCAGGCATTATTAACTGTGTTCAATGGAAGCAGTGGTTCAGGTGCAGTATTGCTACCTATTGATAGGCTGTGGTACAGAAGCAGATATAGGTATAATTATAATGTAAATGTAAACATATTATTACCTGTGTTAGGTGTGGGTAGTGGTATAGGGACAGGTGTTCCAGGTGCAAGCAGATCTATATGCATTTCCCTATTAGCTCGGTGTGTTTTCCTGTGACGGCCCTTGAACCAGCTGAAGGCTCGGCTGATGGAGTTTCGCCTCCGACCCCTTTTGCCCTTCCTGCCCTGCCGGTCCTGCGTGAAGACCTCAAGAACATCCTGGGGAACCAAATCCCCCACGGACTCACGGCCACTGGACATCACGCCACCTGCTGGTGCAAAACGAGTACATGGTCACTAAAGAGATGACACACATTATCCTGACTCTCCCTAAAGCAGTAGCTCAAAAATCTAATTTCCATATCCACATACTCTCTTACTCCAAAAAATCAGTTAGGTGGGGTGGAGGGGGGGGGGTTTAGCACTGAAGCTACGAGGATAATAAGAAATGGAAAGTTAGTGTGTGATGATTTAGACATGCAGTCAGCACAATATGAACTGTGTTGTCATGAACTTGTATTACCTGTCACTACATTATCCTTATAGCTCCGCAGAATTTGTGAAAGGGGAACTGTGCTGTTTTATAGTTCTCTTTCTTTGTATGTGTGAATAAAGCCTACTGTGGACCAAAATGGAGTCCTAAACCAGCTCTGATTGGCTTCTCTCTTTATTCGTTGTGTTTGGTTTTCAGCAAAAAGTCGAACCCTGCATGCCAACCAAACTTGCTCAGTCTACAACAGGCAGCCTCTCCCTTCATTCCTGAGTACAAAGTCATAAATTATACAACTCCACCCTCACACATGCACACACACACTCTCTCTCTCTCACACTCTTAGAATAAACAGACACCAGCACACCCTGGCAAATATACCCATGTGCATGCAATTAATCAAATTAAAGCAAAGTAAATATGTTCATGCAGTAGTTTCTCAGTACCATCAGCTCCTACTACACTACAGCTAACAGAGCAGAGAACAGGAGGAGAGAAAGGATGGAGAGGAGAGTGAAAGAGATTAGACAGTGAGGGGAGAACAGATTAGAAGTGTGGAAAAGAGAAGAGAAGAGAAGAGAAGTGTGGAAAAAAGAAGAGAATAGAAAAGAAGAGAAGTGTGGAGAAGAGAAAAAAAGAGAAGAGTGGAAAAGAGAAAAAAAGAGTGGAAAAGAGAAGAAAAGAGAAGAGAAGAGAAGGAAGAGTGTGTGTGAGAGAGTATTGTTTAGGAATAGGGTGTGGAAAGGACAGGAATTAAAACAGGATTAAAAGCTCTAACACTGTTACACAACACACATACAAACACACACAAACACACACAAAGTAAAGTTGTCACAGAGGTCACTTTCCTAAAGTTGAGACTGCAGAACTGGATGCACACACAAACAATGCACAGCTGCAGGCCTCCCCTGTTGTAAATAGTCTATGACTGTCCTACACTACAGGAAGAGCTGGGGACGATATGACTTCTGTTGCTCTGCAACACTCATGTGATACATGTGACTTTATGGCTTGGAATGAAGAACAGTTAGAAGAATAGTTGTCATTGCCATACTGGCTTCATACTCAGGGGGTTGTGGATGTAGCAATGGGTGGAAGCAGACAAAAAAAGCAAAAATGTTGACAATTTTAAAACTCCAATAAAATGATTTAATAAAATCTCAAAAGAAGAATAATTCAGACAACTCAGTAACAGCAAGAAGCAGAGAAATACATAAAAATTCCTCTGTATGTGTCGTATTGGAACACTTAAGCCAGTGTATTCACTCATCCCTATGACTCTCACCTATAGCAATGACCACAGACTGTAACACATTCATCCCTCCCTGAATCAGTCAAATATACATTATTAGCTTCACATTATGACCAGATTATAACACAGAAGTAGCCCTGAAGAGCGATCATTTGTAATGTCGATCATTTAGTAATGAGCACAACATACAAATGAGACTTAAATCTGAGTGCTTTTCAACATCTGGATGTGTTTTTCTCTGGAGGAAGCCAGAGGAAGTTTTCGGCCTCCGCTCCAGCTCCCACACCGGTCATACAAACACTATTCATTTTGAAGAATCGTCCACTTTCCCACCAGAACTGGTCAACAACAGCTTTCCAAGAGGAAGCGCAGCTGGACTGAAAAACTCCTCTTCAGCTCATTATTAAATCAGTTCTTCCAAAAAACACTTTTACAAGTTTTCTCCAACCCCTTAAAGTAGTTGATCATCAAAACATTGTGTATGGTGTCTAAAGTTTGCTTCTTTAGATGTAGTACTAAAGCTAGAAGGTATGTATAGTTAATATATCTTAAGCTTGTTTCAAACATGTGATTTAACCCAGGAATTTATTGGTAACTAAACAGGAAAGGATTAAAGGAATTTTTAAACCACACCATAAATGAAAGACAGGAGTCACAATAAATGAGATCTCTAGTAAAAGTATACTAAAAATGTTGCAGGTTATGAGCGTAAACGCAGTTTTATAATGATGAAAATGATCATAGTGCAAAATGTATGTTTAAACAATCTTGTGTGCAATCACTATGTGCAATGGCAAGAATGGGCAGCAGTGGTGTAAAGCATGCCACCACTGGAAATATGTGTTCTGGAGTGGTGAATCACACTTCAATAGCTGGCAGTATATTGGAAAAATCAGTGCTTGGTAGATGCCAGGAGATCCCTATCTACCAGAACGCACAGTGCCAACAGTAAATTTGGTGGAGGAGGGATAATGGGCTGGGGATATTTTTTCAGGGTTCAATCTAAGTTCCAGTGAATAATCATGTTCACACTACGTCATGCAAGGACTTTTACACAATTATGTGTTTATATTGTTTCACTCTGTGGCAACAGTTTGGGGGAATTCCCTTTCTTGTTTCAGCATGGCTGAGCCCCTGTGTGCAAAATGAGCTCCATGAAGACATGGTTTGACGAGTTTGTGTGGAGGAATGCCAGAGGCCAGCGCCATGACCTCAACCCAAACTAACACCTTTGGGATAAACTGGAACGTCAATTGTGAGCCAGGGTTTTCTGCCCAACATCAGTGCCAGACCGCACAAAAGCTCCTTTGACTGGATGGATACAAATTCCCATAGATACACTGTGTGTGTGTGTGTGTGTGTGTGTGTGTGTGTGTACATATATTTCCTTTGTGTACATATTTCCTTTCCATCACACCTGGCTGTGACTCTGTTACTGTTTTAGGAACCACTGTTGGTCCATTTCTACAACTGAACCAGCAGTTTTCTGTGAATCGGGAGGAAGCTGTTTACAGCCGGACGCTTAGACCAGGTAGACCGATCACAGTGCATGAGCCTGACTCACCCGGTTACCATGGAAACATACCAAAACAAACAGAAAGTCCCCAGAACAGAAGTCACTGCAGGGTTTAGATTAGATTTCACCTCTTATTTCCCTTCGCAGTCATTACGACCGGGACTCCAGAACGGAAAGACCTCTGTTCTTTTTATACTATTTCCAACTCCCACATCCTTACTCTACTTCCTGGCTTTTTAAAGACATTCCTGCAGCCACCAGCATAATCACCTGTGAGTGTTCTCCTCTGGATGATTAAGACCACAATCTGTATGTGTGCATTACAAAATCTTTTATTATACGTTATAATATATCACACACACACATTTGTTGGAAATATGACTACAACAGTGTCCACTCTTCACAAGAATCATGATATGTAGTTTTCGCAAGGTTTATGAACAATGTGCAGTGTGAGGTATAATGAGTATAATGACTACTTTAATTCCATTTAAAAAAGAAATAATTAAACAAAACTAACTAAATAAATAAACTAACTAAATAAATAAAGACGTCATAGTGTGCCGCCGTCCAATCAGCTGCTTGTTACTATGCAGTTCATGCAGTGACTGTACAGTAGGTGGTGGTGTTGTTTACAGACTCTCTCTTTTTTTTTTGTAGGATTGTGCAACATTTTGCTCTGGCTGTAGCTCGTTGGCTTTTCTGTATTATCTCTCTCCACTGCAGGGATAAAACCATTCGCGCTGCTTATCAGAGAGAGATTAAAACAATGAGCTGCAGTTGGGTCGGGCCTGCATGTGTGTCCATGTCTCTGAATCAAAGATTTATCAACAATAAATGAACAAGAACATGGTATTATATGTTATTCTCAATGTGTTTCAAAAGAAATTGTGCAGAAAAGTTCCCTTTCTTGTTCCAGCATGGCTGAGGCCCTGTGTGCAAAGTGAGCTCCATGAAGACACGGTTTGACGAGTTCAGAAATCCTACTCTGTATTGTGCCTCCTGAAACACTCCTTAGAAATTCAGCATGTAGACTGAACAGGCAAATTGTATGAAAATTCATTAATTATTAGGAATTCATAATAGCAAAACAGGCTGTTTTTGCATCTTTGTTTTCATATACGGACTGTGCAGACCTGATGGAGTAAATGTTTTAAAACTTGAGTGTTTACACCCTACATCAAAACCTTCATTTTCAAGAACTGAGGACAGTTTGGTTTTTCATTCAATGGGCCCTTTAAAGGAATACTGTAGTGTATGCCTAATCGGCTGTGTCTGTAGCTTATGGCCAATTACCACAGAAAATAATTCCCCTGAACCTAGAAAAGAACAGAAAACACAATGACTCAGAAGCAAACTTATAACAGAAAACAATGTGAAGCGTTTCAGCACTCTAACATTCTCAAAGGATCATTAGCATCCATTATATGTGTAATTTGATTTAAAGAGTTACTAAGTACAAGGTCATTACTGTCTGTGGTAAATGACCATGCGCCTGCATTTGATGGAGTATTAATTTAATCTCAGCAACCAAAGATCAGCTCAGGATCTCTTTTCAGTCTTTCAAACAATAGATGCAGCACAAATGTCCCGACAGCGACAAGCTGTTCATGTTTTTAATCAAACTGAGAATAACTGCTCCCCTCAAAAACCAAAAACACACACACACACACACACACACACACACACACACACACTCACACAGTCAGCTGTGTGTATTTAAATTACAGTGTTGCTTCCCTGATAATTGTAGTACCTAAAGGCCACTTTTCAAATCACTGCTGTTGATGCACAAATAACACACCAGAAAGCCCACCCACATTAACTCAAACACACACTTACACTTGGGCACACAAAGGCTATTATAAAGTCTCCAGCTAGTCTAACAGCTTATCAACTAATCTGACAGAGTGAGTGTAAGCAAGTCACACACACTTCAAGGTGAGGGGAGTGTGTGAGCTGCGCACAGACCATGAATGAGATGGTGGTCTCCCATCTGGTTTAACTGTTAGAATGCTGCACCTTTTCTACAGTAATCATTTACACTCCCTTACATGTACAATTGTATTCAAACATGTTGGCATCTGTGGTCAAATGGCTCACTTCTATACATTTTAATGTAGTGTGTGTATGTGTGTACGTGTGTGTGTGTGTGTGTGTGTGTATCTGTGTCTATATATCATTTCACACATTAAACTCATGTTAAGAAATAAATAGAAATTGTGCAGAAAATACAACTAATAGAAAATGTCATATGTAAGTGTATTTCCAGTGGACTGTTCACACACACAAAGTTCAAATATATGAAAGTTTTACATTCTGTGGTATTGTTTAAATTCTTAAAATGTCTAGCAGTTTTTCTCTGTGGTCTCCGGCTAGATAAAGTTAATTGAGCTCTCCCATTGGTTAGCCCTTTAAGATTTGGACTTTCACACTGTGTCAGATTAACCACCAATATATTTAGAAAGAGGAATCAGCCAATCATGTTCTGATTTGAACAGTTTTGTGAGGGACAATGTCACTCTAGTCCTTCTGGAAGGACAGGAAGAAATGCTGCACACAAGCTCAAATACACGTTCATATGTCTGTTATAAGCTTCACATACAACACAGAACGTGTTTTACAAACATCAGAAGTCCAAGTTAAACCTAGAACAGATATCACAGCTTTTTTCATGGCATTTTTCATGCATTTCAGTGCTAAATTATTAATATAATTTGCTAATTTTGTAACAAATATTAACATGAACTCAGCTATATTTCCATATAAAAAATAACTACATTTTTTAACACTGTCCAGAGAACACAAAAAAAGCACGTCTTGGGATGGTGAAATACCCTTGTACTCAGAGGTGGGAGGTTTGAAAGTAGCCAATTAGAGAACGTTATTTATTTCTCCTTGCTGCTGATTGGCTGCTGCCCTGTGACGCTGCAGTCCAGAATTTCCCCCGTGGAGCGTCTCAAGTGTTCTCGTGTTTTTCATTTTGTTCTTCTTAAGGCCGTGTTTTTTATTACTGTGAATTAAATTAATTTATTGCTGTATTTACCCTGATCATACCAAAAAAATCAACAGCGCATACCAAAGAAAACGCGCATGCATGAATTACAGTGCAGTCTAGGGGTAATTTCGGTATTTTACATTCTAGCACTGCGGGAGTTCAGTGTACAAATATGGGTTTACTTTTACATTTTTTTTCAGGGTAATGTATTAAGCTGAGTTTAAAATTAACGTGTATTGGGAGCATATTTGGGGGCATATTTAGGGTTTACACTATAAAAATAGGCACTTTTAGGCATTTTTTTTTTTACCACATCACAACATCGCGGTTTTTACTATAACTATAACTTACTATTATAGTCCCATAGGGATGCTAGCAGAAATCAGCATTATTGTAAAACCATGTTTTTTCTCGCTTTTTAACCCGGTTTTGATATTTAGATGAAGTTGAAGATAAAGTTCTGTCATAGTTTGTCACTATTAAAACTCCCATAGAAGCACCTAATGGAAATGAGCATTAGCGTGGCGTTGCAATAAATAAAATATGAAAAGATGAAGTTTGAGGCAACAGAGCAGCAATAGAGTAAAACCACATATAGTAAGAATTTCATAGGAAGACCAATAGTGCGGGCAGTTTTACACACATAAGACCCCAAAGACTTAACCACAAGGCACATTTTCAGGGACCAAATGTTTGCTGAAAGAATAAAACCTTTGTTAAAAAAAAAAAACGCAGAAACTGTGTGTTGCAAGAGTGTTTGTTGTTATCGACGTGTGACCACAGCCGTGTTTTCCATCGTTCAGGTTATCTCTACAATGGATCTTTCAGAGTTCAGAGGAAATGCAAGTAGCACACACACACACACACATATGCACAGGCTAAAAGGTAAATGATGGGAAAACTGGATTCATAACAAATAAAATGATCTCCAAGATCTGTTGTTTTAGTTAGAAATGTGATCACTTAAAACCATTATCATGAAACAAATGAAAAAACATGCATTTCCACATAAAAATATAAGTCTCCAAATGTCAAGGCAGCTGGCCAATGACCCATAGAAATGCTCCAAAATGACAGTATATTTGAATCTACTTACACTGAAAGGTTTTTCCCTTTGTCTGTAAAGTTTTTAAGATATGGACTGTGAAAATTTGTATTAATGGTTTTATTACCTTTAAATATCCCAGAATTAATCTTTGTGATCTGTAGTCATACCATACCTACCCCCAACCCCCATTTTGCAGCAACACACAAATCCAGAATGTTTAAGTATCAATATCTATTTAACACTATCATTTTTTTCGAATGTATTTAAGACACTAATAAGTAATGCAAAGTCTGCTTTCAAGTTGAAAATTTGCAATAATAGTATTGTGGCTTAAATATTGTTATAGAATCAAATCACATCGACACTTTTGCGGCAACTCCCACCCATAGTAAACAGGTACAGACAGAAACAGATAGAATTTTAGCACACGGACTGTTTTTGCACATGGAAATCTGAGCCTTCAACAAGCCTGTGAATGTGCTATAGAGTTGTATAACAGCTATGAGTCATAGTGTGTTTGCATCTTTTCCGTCACACTCTAGCTCTTCCACTCCAATACAAAGAGTCATATTTATTCAGCTAATAGACTTCAGTTTCTCCTTCACATACCACAGGTAAGGTTACAAAATTACATACTGGAGCAAAATTTTCTACCTTTTACACCACACTGTACTGCAGTGGATGGCAACGATAGCGGACTCAGGACAAAGCCTTGAGGAACACCATATGAAGATAGTCTGTAAAGAATGCAAAGAGGAAAAGAAACTCAGTGATTTTTTTTCATTTTCTTCAAATGTAAACGCCTCTCGGCTTGCCTAATGTCTGTGGGGTTTTCTTGGATTGACACCATCTATAATTGAAGCAATTAAGTCATTTACATGGAATGGGACAAGCATAAGTCTGTGTGAGAATTTTTAGTGACCAAAAAAATAAATAAAACTCTCCATTCCACACAGTGTCCTGGATGAAGAAGGAGTCGATGACCAACTTTAAACCGCACTCAACAACCACTGCAGGGGTGTGTCTGATTTCCCGTCAGCCCCATCAAACAAAGGCAACAGGAAAATAACACTTACAGGGTTACAGGGGTTTTCATCAATGCACTGAACACACACGCACTTGTGTATGCATGAAAAGTTCTCATTTTTGCTGGCCAATGATGTGAAGACAAAAGCAAGCTGGAAAATACACTGATGACTTTATCTGAAGCTGGAACAGACGAACGAATCCTAGTCCTAGATATCCGTGTGAATAAACTAAAGCCCCCGAGAGAAAAGGTGTCAGCTCTGAAGGTTATGAAATGTGATAACAGTTTTCCACTTAAAGTTAAACATATTCATTACATGTGCAATAACAGGATGGTGTTCACGTGTGCTGTTCGGGGGCTGATGGTCTTCCTGTTTGCGGAGGTAAATAACACAATCAGTTACAGAAGTCACTGAGGTAAGCAATTATTTGGAAAAAAACTGACAACAGCTTTCAAATATGGACCAAAGGTGGCCATGAAATGTGATATGGATTTTTAGCATAGGATACTATTTACCTGTCATCTATTATGCTGTGTGTGTGTGTGTGTGTGTGTGTGTGTGTGTGTGTGTGTGTGTGTGTGTGTGTGTGTACCATAGCCACGCAGCAGCTTGCCCTGTGAGGACAAGAGCCGCATTCCAGAGAGACAGATAATACTTCTGTAATTCTTATCGTTTATCCCTCCTCCTCTTCATCTCCTCTTTTCATATCTTTCTTTCCTTCTTGTGCTCAGAAGGTCTTTAACTGTCCGTCTTCCCTAACTTTGATTAATGACTCAAGTAGAGCCAATTCTAGCCCAAACTCTTGCACAAGCAGGTAAAACACTCTTGAAAGTGTGTATGATGCACCAAGTCCCCTTAGTTTCTCACACTTTATAACAAAGTTCTAATCATCCTGCCACGTCATTGATACCAAGTTTGACGTGCAAGGATTAGCTCATGTTACCAACCACTTCATCTTAGCAAAAGACCAAATCATAACATCTACTGTATTGTTGTAAAATTCGTTTACTGACGCACTGTCAACACCTCAACGAAACCAAATAAACAGCACTTTGAAGCCAGGCAACAGAACATGACCAGGGCTACAAAAATGAGAACTGCAGTTCTTTTCATTGTGACTATAATTGTTAAATTGTTTAATCTGCAGGCTTGAGGTTGCTCTCTGGAATTGGATTCAGTCATTTTCCTTCATTTTTCCTAGACAGGAACTGCCACACAGACACATTCATGAACACAGTCATATCTGGGGCAATTTAGCATCTCCAATCAACCTGATGCACATGCCTGTGGAAAGACACCAGAGCATATTTCTCAGCAGGAACACAGGAAAACAGTGCACCTGGAAGACCACAGAGAAATGGGGAGAACATGCTCCACACAGATAGGATTCTGGCCACCCAGGCTGGGAACTGAACCCAGGGCCTTCTTGATGGGAGGTGACAGCACTAACCACTGTGCCACCATGCTGGGCTTGGTGTCAGTTTTCGAGATAAATTAAGTTATTGTGACTGGACTAAGGATTGCAACTGGTTTCTGGGATGGGGGTGACACTGGGACTGGTTCATGGAACGGGAAACAGTGACTGGGACTAAAAATTTGTTTCCAAGATTAGGAATGTTTCCTAGAATAGGGATAAATCTCTAATAAAGTATTGGTTTTTGGAACTTAACTGGTTTCTAGAATTGAGATTGGGATCAGACTCAGGGATCAGTTTCGGGGTTTGGGACTAGAAGTGATTTTTAGTATTTGGATCACTCTTTGGGACTAGGATTGGTTATTGTGATATGTTATTTGGATCAATTTCTAGGATAGGGACTATTCTCTGGTATTGGAATTACAGCCCAGCATTTACTAATTTTCTATGCACTGGCATTTCCATTTTCTGTGTAGGTCACTGACAGTAAAACCACAGTGCTAAATCAACAGCAGCCTTTAATAATGAAATAACTACTGAAGTAAAAAATAAAAAAAATCACAGTCTTGATTGACCATGAACTGTGCGGCAGTTTGATTTCAGTCAAGAGATGGAAAGCTGTTAGTAGCAGGTGTGGACTACTGATTAGCTCGTCTGCCCCGTCTGGAGCAGCTGATAATGAAAGCCTATCACTCAGCGTCACCAATCAATCACCTCCAGGGCTTGTCATGCAGCTTACAGCTTTCCAGAGCAAGAGGAGATGATCAGGTGAACCAGGTCATCCCTAGGAATCAGATCCCAGGAATCCACATCAACAAATAATGAGATTTCTCTGTAGAAGAACAGGCCCAGGGTGTCATTTCAGACAGTCTGTACTCCTGGCTTTAATGATCTATCCTCAGATCTCTTTGAATAGGCAGGCAGACGTGAGCCTCTATGGCTTCACAAACATGCAATCAAGTTGGTATAAAAGACCGCCACTGTAACAGTAATGTCATCTGGGCATTTCTTATTAGGGTCAAAGGCACGTCAGATCTGTCACATATAATTTAAAATGACACATCTACTTCTTGTGGACAGTACAGTGCATTCCATTAAAAGACCACACTGAAAATTGTCCTCTGGATGTTTCTGGACAGTTTATGGTGCCGGAGGGAAAATATTGCAGCCTTCAGCAGCATGAGCAAATTCCTCTAGATTCAAACGCAGCTGCTCTTTTCTGTCAAGTTTCAGGTGGGACTAGAATTACACTATTTGCATGTTTCGGAATATTTGATTAGAGTAATATTGTAGCAAAAATCAAGTTTGTACAATTGTCTGTTAACAAGCCAAAACTTGTTTTTTGATGTCTGAAGTGGACAATTTCATCCAATGACTGCTGGGATTGGCTCCAGCACCTCAATAAACCTTGCTTAAGAATAAAGGGATTGGATAAAGAACAAATAAATTTAATGGACAAAAAATTTTGGACAAAAATACAGACCACATTTAAGCTTCTAGATGTTTCCAGCTGGGTTCATTTTTACTTTAATCCACATTTACAGACAATAGTGTCATCCAGTGTCATAAACCACATAAGCAAGTGTAGACAAAGAATTCTTTGAAAAATTTAAATGTTCCATTCACCTCATATGGGATCGATCAGTCCAAACATGTTTGGAGCCCAGTTTAGAACTGGAGCTAAGAGGCTACTGTTGCTAACACTAGAAGATTACTGTCATCTTTTCCGTAAAACCATCCACAAAACTTCTCTGAACCCACTCAAACCAAATCCAGTTCTTCATTAAGGTGGAGCAGACCTCTGGATGTGGTTTAGGACCCATTGTGACTTATTGTGTGCTGTAAAAATGAATTAAACCTCACCACCACAGGCAGCTGTTTCAGACAACACCAGTGCTAGTTTTCACAAACAGGCGTAATTATTATTAATGTTCAGTCTGTGTTCTAAACAACATCCACAAGTCTGTTCCACCTTAATGAGAAGCTAAACTACTAAAACTTTGGGGTCAGCTCTGCAAATCTGATTTTCTTCTGTTGAACTATCACCATAAGCTGAGTTCATATGACGAAGCAAGCTTGTACAAGGAGTTGCAAGTACACAGTGCCACACACACCACACACACACTCCAGCGGTGACTCCTGACTCCACACACACCTGTAGGTTGCGCAACTCACCTGGAATCTCCACGGAAACAAGCCCATGCACGGCAGACAGACGGGTACAGACACACCCTTTCGCAACAATACACTAGCAATACCTCTCATTCTTCCTCTGTCTCCAGCACAAACTCTCACACTGAGACACACACACACACACACACACACACACACACAGACACACACACACACTGACAGCAGTTTATCAACAATTGTAAAATTCTTATTGAGCAAGTTCTGCCTTTTGTCATTCTATTTGCTGTATGCATGTCTTTCATTCCACGTGTTTTCTCGGTCCAACTTGAACCCTATCAGCGCTCACACACACACTCAGTCTCACACACACACACACAAACACACACACACACACAAAATCAGTGTTATCATCCTCACTCATTTGCTCAGATTGTGATGTTACATTTTTTTCCAAAGGAAATGTACATTGTACACTGAAAGTTTCTTCTGTTGCTAAATATAAGAAAGTCTGAATTAATATGGATTCTGTTCAGCTTTACATGAATGAGATGCTTCAGATGTTTCTTTCAAACTTAAACGTTTGCTTTCATTGAAGCGACAGTTCAGGGAATAAACCTCAATTCCCCTAAACTGCACCGCAAATGTAGTTAAGCAGCTGAAATCTGAAGATAGGTTTGCTTCTGTAGCTTTAGAGCAGGGGTGTCAAACGCCAGTCCTGGAGGGTCGTGGTCCAGCACGTTTTGGTGGTTTCCCTGCTCAGAAACACCTGGTTCACCTCGCCAGTTAATTGCCAGGTTTAGTGAATGTGTGGTGGACACCGGCCCTCCAGGACAGGAGGTTGACACCCCCTGCTTTAGAGCTACAAAGTGCTACAAAGTTAATGTACCCAAAAAGTAATAGATGTTAATGGAAACCAGTAACTGTATGCCCACTTCATCACACACTCGCCTAAAACCTTATTAGTGAAGTTACTATTAACCACCTTCTAAATTTAAGTTTCTATTCATTTTAAATGATTTAGCAGTTACCATTTTTTGTATTTTATAAAAAATGACATAATTGATCAAACTAATGTCAGTATTAAAGTTTAATTTGGCATTTAATTGAATGAATTAGCATTAAAGTTAATAAGTTATCATGTATTGCGGTAGTACATTCCCACAAAAAATTAATACATTAGCATGAATTAAAAGTTAATAAGTCAGTCATTACACTTCATAAGTTAGCAGGTATAGGTTTATATACTATCAAGAATAAGTTAATAAATTAGCCTGAATCAAGTTAATAAGTTAGCAGGAATAATGTTAATGAGCTGCAATAATAGACTTATCTATAAACATGGAATAAAGTACGGACAAAATCCAAATGTTTTTAGGCATACCAAGTACTTTTATGTTTTTGATAGATAAAACTGCAGCACAAAGATCTTGGTTGATTGACTACAGATCCCAGATAAAAGGCGTAAATTGGATTTTTCGTTAAATTTTCGCTTTAAAGTCTTTGCTGGTTGTTGGTCATTCAGGTTTTTCAATACAAGGTTAAAGTCCAGAGCTGATAGACAGTCATCTAAAAGTGTGTTGGGGTTGGGGGGTGGTGCAGGGTTGTGGAGGGGGGTGGGGTCCCACTTCCTGAACAAATGCATCCCACCCTCTCAGGTTAATGTACAATCTCCCTCGGGCCAAATCAACCAGACATTCCCCAAACCAAACAGATCAGACGTCCTCACAGGATTTAAAGTGAAATCTCACTCATCTCCTTCTTTTTCTTTCCCCTGCTTCCAGTGGCACCTTTACAGTGTGAACTACTCAACAGTTCTCATCTGTCACTCTGAAAATTTTAGATTCATATTTTTATTAGCTCTACATATATTTTGAAACCATGTAACTGAAACGCAAAACACCATTATGTTGCATTCGCTGTTATGTCAATAAAGCACCATGAACTGAACTGAAGTGGACTGAACTGACATAAACTGGCTTGAACTGAAGTAAACAGAACTGAGTTAAACAGAACTTTACTGAAGTGAATCGAACTACTGACAATCTGAACTGACTGAATGACCCGTACTCACTCGACTGAATTGATTTGGGTTGAAATAAACTGAACTGAGCTAAACTGAATTAAAGTGAATTGAGTTGAGCAGAACTGAAGTAAACTGATCTGAATTGATCTCTACCGAACCAAACTGAACTGGTTTAAAATGACCTGAACTGAATGAAACTGGCTTAAGCTGAACTGAACAGAACTGACCTGAACTAATACTAAAATTAACTGAATGAAATGGATTTGAATTAAACAGAAGTGGATTGGAGTGAACTGAACTGAATTCATTTGAAGTGAACTGAATTGAATTAATGAACTTTTTTTTTGGTAATTTTTCAATATTCCCAGATGTAACCCAACGCTTTTCCAATCCGAGGCACTATTCTGTTGCATTGACTAACATACCAACAGAGCACCTGAACTGAAGTGATCTGAATTCATCCACACATTCGGTCTTACTAAGTTTAACTATCAGCAGAAATGAAAAAGTGAAAAAAACACATCTTCAGCCAAATAAGACCACCAGCTCACTTTACAGCCCCCGTCTAACCAACTACAGCAAAACTTTGTGTTTAAACACAGCAAACAAGACTATAGTCTAGACTGGAGTCTGGACCGGTCTAGCAGGAGAGAAAAGCAGGTTTTGATGGACTGAAACTAAAACGAAACACTCAAACAGTAAGTTTCAAGTTCACAGCCTCCAGAAGAGCAACACCAAGTTCATGTAATCAAGTGTGAACTTAAAAAAAATCCCAAATAAAACTCAACACACTCAAGCTCTCACCGCTGTACGTGTTGTAGATAAAGTCTCCAGATAAAGTCCTACTCTCCTTGGGAAATCTGCAGGTGAGCCATTTCCATTTCCACACTTTTCAGCACTGAGTTCAGTTCAGTTCCCACCAGGAGTTTTCTCACATCCTGACACACACACACACACACTTTCTGTCGCTCTCTCTGTGTCACACCCACACACACAGGCTGTGAGATCCCTCTGAGTTAGCTGTTAAAAGAGTTAGCTGTTACCTGATGCACCACCAGGTGGGAACAGAGGGAGGAGCCAGCCCCTTTCACAATGCTGCTGCTCTCTGACGCCACCTCGTGGAACAAATACACATTTTCCCTGAAGTACTGAGTTCTTAAAGGACTCACAGGTTCAGCAGCTATATTTTTACAATTAAACACATATTGAATCCTCTTAAGCACACACTGATCATCAGTATATTCATAATAATATTTAATAATAATAATAAAAATAATAATGATAATGATAATTATCATCATCATCATCATAATCTTGAGCCACCCCTCATTTCTTCATATTTTGCTTCTGAATATCCAGACCTTCTTGTATTTTTAATGTGGTCTCGAGGAACAGTTCTCCAGGCTTCCTGAAGGACCTTCAAAGTCTCTCATTTCCAGTCCAGTCCCTGAACCTGACCAGTTTCAGAGGAATGTTTTTGTTGGTTAAGACACAC
>JBBJLS010099275.1:0-20607 GCA_037577275.1 Bryconaethiops microstoma | reverse complement strand
ACACACACACACACACACACACACACACACACACACACACACACACACACACACACACACACACACACACGGTGAGTAGGCAAATAACATACCAATTTCTGTGCGTCGAACATTAGGCTACGGTACAGCTGAGCAAACTGACAGTAAGAAACGTCACCACTCCTCAATTCCCCATCCTGAAACACAACACCACACTCGTCAGAAAACGCAACATAAAAACAGAGAAGATGAAGAAGAGGAGGAGGAAATTAAGAAAATGGGCCTAAGAATAAAGAACAAAACAGAAGAAGAAAGATGATTAAGATGAAGAGGAAGAAGAAGATGAAAAGACAGAGAACCAGAAAATACCACAGAATAAGAAGACAGAAGATTAAGATGAATCAGAAGGAAAAGAAGATAGAGGCTAGAAAATGAAGATGATGAAGGAAAAAAAGAAGACGCAGAAAAGAAGAAAATTAACCTGAGTGTATAGACAAAAAACTACAGAAGAGGGAAAAATAAAAAGAGAAGGAAAATAGAAGTAAAATGGAGGAAGAAAACAAGGATAGAAGGAGAAAGAGGAAGAAGAAGAAAGAGGAAGGAATAAAGAAGGAAAAAGAAGATAGAGATGAAGATGAACAGGAGACAAAAAATGATCCAGAGAATAAAGAACAAGAGGACAGAAGAAAAAAAAAAATGAAAAGATGATGAAGATGGAGTAAAAAAAAGAATAAAGCAGAGGGGTAGGATAGAGATCATACCCTCATTCTTTATGCATGTGTGTGTGGTTTTTTTTTGTTTTACCGGAAGCTTCTCCCTCAGAAACTTCATGTTGGGGACTCGGTAGTTGACCTGACACAACATGCTCTTCAGATCCTTACAGGAAATTCTGAAAAACAAAACAACAGCTTCAGTACCACAACTCAACTCAACAACCTGCAGCAGTAAAATCGCAGTACTGACATACTGTCCATTTTGTGCAGATTAATTACTGTTGGTGGAGTTACGTAGCTTCACAAAAGTATTCATTACTTCACCCTAAATTTATCAGAAATTTACTAGAACACAAAATTGAGTCAGTAAGATAAATTCCACAGAATTCCCAAATTTCTGTGGAATTAAATGGTTCAGATTTGAACAAAGTCACTCAGAGAGGGTCAATGAAACTCGGTGAATCAGAGCTGTTCACAGTGGTGGTGAATGGAACCAGACTTCCCCCGCTAAAAGTTCCCTCACACAAAGTTCTTTCACTGAATGTTTATGGTTGTACCACCTGAAGCCTGAGACGACGTTTCACCAGAGTTTTGAGCTTTTGAGCCAAAAACTAAACTCATTCATAGAGGAGGGATACATGCAGGGCACTGTGAGGTAAAATAGTCCCCAAAGAAAACTGATTTCGTTCAGATTCACTATTTTATCATCAACAACATCCATATAAACACTCGGACATGTGAAGCTTTACTGGGGGTTTACAGTGACTAAAACGGCTGTATCTGGGTTAGAGATGTCTTGTTCCATTCACCACCACTGTAAAGAAATCCAAGTCCCTATAATGCATTAAACACACTCTGAATGACATTTAATTATGGACACAAAATCAACTGCATTCTGCTTTAGATTCATGTCGTTTTCTGCATTTGACTGCCAAGAAAAATCTAAAAAATTTAAAGTCAGGCCCCAGCCAAGCCTGATTCGCTCTTCCTTTCTTCCTGTCTTTTCTACACCACCCTCTTTTAGCCCTATACAAGTGTGTGCGCGCGTGTGTGTGGTACGTAAAGAGTGCACACATTCATTCTCTAAAGCTTTGTTTCCTGTTGCAGGATGTGTAGTTGCTTACAGCCCCCAACTGAGGCTACACTCTATCTCTCTGTACCTGACAGGTCTCTGCGCGTGTGCGCGTGTGCGCGCGCGTGTGTGTGTGGAGTGATAAGGCCTCACAGGACAAAGTCAGCAAGTTTAGCCCCTTGCAGTGCTAGAGCTCACAGAAAACAGCAAATTAGCGGCATCAAACTTATTCAATATTAAAGGGTCCATCTCACATAAAACCAGGATTGAGCAGACAACACTATTTTGGAATTAAAAAGACTTAAAGCCTGTAAATATTGTAAAAGTGTCAAAATACACATTCATTCCCCATGCGTACAGGCCATACAGGGGGGTCCTCGGGTTACAACAGTCTAAACATACGACATTTCGAGTTTACAATCCCACTCCCACTCAGCTTACACCGTTAGTGTCGTACTTACGGACTATATGGGCGAACTAGTGCGGTTGCGTACAGCGGAAGAATATGCAGTAACACGGAGTATGAGAGAGGGATTAGTTGTGTTTTAGTTGTGTTTTTATGATTTTACAGCTGTGTTAGGATCGGTAAGTGACTTAGGCTAGGGTGTGTTTCGACTAACACCAAAGTTCAGGTCATATAACTGTCGAAGGAACGGATCTGTACCTCAAGGACCCTCATTATACGGAAAAGAGCACCAAAACAACCCAACACCAACATGTTTACATACATCATCTTCAGCCTATAGCAGTTAACTCCCGCCATTCTGAAGTGCTTGGGAGAGTTTCAGTCCCCATGTTGCTGTGATGTACAGCAGCCAATCAAAAAATAATATCATTTACATCTAACAGTCTTACAGGAACCCCTGGTTTAATTCTTCCAACACAGGTCAGAAGATGGTTATGTAAGGATCCCCATAAAGAGCTGCTTTGAAAACACGAGAACTGAATTATGAACAGAGGAAGACAGCAATTTGCTCTTTGACATAAAACACAAACAATAGGATGGAAAATATCCAGTTAGGCTTTTCAGTCCTTTTAGAAGCTTTGCATTTGATCAGAATAGCATGACCAAGGTTCTAATAAACCAAACAAACAAAGTGTTTCAAATGAAAAGAAATTTTCAGTTATAAAAGATCCAAACTTAGTAACCCAGGCCAGTACAGCGCAGCACAGATAAAACGTCAACACTTACTTATCTTCTCTGTTGCGGTCGACGGTGTAGAACTGTTTCCTCAACCACCTGAGTTACACAGAAAAATCCAAGACAAGCAATAATATTTCATGCAATAATTATTCCATGCAAGAAGATTGTCATTTTTAGTACAGTTACATGGAAAATGTGATGCAAAACTGATTTATCTTTTCATTATCAGTTTTAAAAGGTGAAATTCCCTTAATGTTCCAATTAACCCTCAGACTGACACATTAGTGTATCGGAAGCTCAGTGCTGCTTTATTTGGAGCTTCTGTGTGTTTGGGTCACAGGATACTTTTGTTTCGTCATATGTCATACAGAACCAGAGTTCTCAAAACTTCTAAAAACTTGAAAATTACGATTTTTGGAACTTGGTGTCTTTTAAAAATCAAAATAAATTTCTGACCACAAAAAAAGTGGAAAAACACGTGGTGAGAGTGGGCAGAAGGGGTTTGTGGGGGCAGGTGGTTGCCATGGACACGGACCGTTCAATCTGTAAAGGGGTGGGAGAGCGAAGGGTGTCCGTCACCAGCCATTTTAGACCCTTTACCCACATATCCATCTCCTCGTCCGATGTGGCTAACACACACACACACACACACACACACACACACACACACACACACACACACACACACACACACACACACACACACACACGGTGGAGATGGGTAAGAAAGAACATTAGATAAGATGTCTAATAAGTCTTTTTTGAGTAAATCTATTTCTATTTGATTCCTCAGGTTATGCTACATACAGTACCGTGCAAAAGTCTTGAACCCCCCGCCCTCATGTCTTCATATTTTTTGCTTTATACCACCTTGTTGGCCAAGAAATACTATTTTCTGCCTCTCAAATTGTGTTATCTTTGGCATATAGTAGATTAAATGAAAGGAATGGGGACAAATGTTTTACTGCGACAGGCTGCAAAGTGCCTAAAGATACAAGGATAAAGGAGTTCCAACCACTCAGCATTCAGCACCACCAGTATACTGATCACAGCCTGATCATTTGGAATCATCTGCACTCGTTTCTTCACTGGTTCAGGCCGTAAGTTAGATGTGTTTTGTTCTCCTTGAATGATTCACATGTAGGTCACTGTGTGGCTTAACGAACAAAAACATTCCTCTGAAACTGGTCAGATTTAGGGACTGGACTGAAAATTTAAGTCTTTGAAAGTCTTTCAGGAAGCCCGGAAAACTGTTCCTCAAGACTACATTACAAACACAAGAAAGTCTGAATTTTTGTAAGCAAAATATGAAGAAATGAAGGGCTCAAGACTTTTGTAAAGTACTGTACATACACACCATAACAGAGCTTACCTGCTAGACTGAGAGATTTGAGGCGGAACTCGGTCCCGTACAGAATGACGAAACAGTGGGCCTGGTCCGGTCTGGCCGCGGAGTCCTCAAGATAGCGATCGAAGTCTCTGGACTTCTGACCCGCACGGATCTCTTTAATCTCCCGAATATCAACTGATAATTAAAGAAAGGCATCGGTTACTCAATGTCATTACAGTAAGATTCATCTATGCTCAACAGCACTTTAACAACATTTATACAAAACAGGATTGGATCAGGACTGCACACTATAGCGTTGGTTAATCGTTATCGTGTTATTTGCCTCTGCAATCATCATATTACAAAACAGTAAAATAAAAACAACCTAAAACCGGTGTTTGCTCTCCTACACGCTCGCACTCGGCCGCTCTCCGGACCCCCTCCCTCTGCAGGTTTTCCCCACCCACTTTCCTAAAAGACTATCCTGAAAGTTCTCCCGGAAAGAGATCTTTAGTTTTTATTTTCATTTGTTTCTAAGACCTAAAATAGAAGAAATCTGGGCATTTTTGTTCTTTATTGCGTGTGAAACCATTTTAAAACCCCAGTATTATTATTACATGTTTTTAAATTATAATAACTTTGGTTCAAACAAAGCTCAGCATGACATCTCACACCTCAAGCATCAACACTAACTGAAAGAACTTCCATATAAGGAGTTGTTTTGACATGTGTTGGCAATATATAATTTGTTGTGCGTAACTGCGTTCAAAGGGTTAACAACCAAATACTGGGATGCAGGGCTGAAATCAAGGCTCTGGAACAGATGTGTATCAGAGAGTTTGATGGAGACAATGTCTCTACAGACACAAATGGTTCAGACCCAAAGTACTAAAACCGTCACCAACTACAAAATCAGGGTCTGATTTTCTCAGGGGACGTTAATAACACAGATGTTATCAAGTATAACTGTCCTTACTTGTCACCCTCAGTGGAAATTTTTATCAGGAGTCCTTCACCATTCTTCATCTGCAATCTGTCTGACTGCAAAGGCCAAAATCAGTTTTTAAAAAAAAAAATATATATATATATTTTTTGAAACCCTTTCTAGTCCAGTCACACCCAATAACCTTCATTCTGAGCTTTTCTGAAATCTGGACCATATCAGCTTTGCTAAAAATCAAGAAACTAAACATTAAAAAAACTAAATCAGCCACATAAGTAACAGTAGAGCTGCATGATATGGAAAAAGTATCAGTTCTGTGATTTTCCTACTATTATAAAATTTTATCTTTCTGTTTTTGTGGACAATTCTGCTCTTGTAAGTTTTTCATTTCTTAGTGATTAAACATTTTAAAAAATATGTGAAATTCACTTTGTATAAAAAAATAAATAAATAAACAATTTAGAGGCTTTGCAGGGACCCAGCTCACTGCAAAGGGTTCAAACTTTCTCACAAGACATTTAACACACACAAGATCAGGATAAGCAGTTCAGTTCATGGAACCGAACTGGTTTAATGTGCGGTTCACTATTGTTGGCAAATCCAGACGTACGAATGGTAAACAGTTGAATGATTGCAGTGTAGGGTTTCTGAATGTATGTGTGTGTCCTCTCTGGTCAGGGAGGAGGAAGGTGTTAACAGCCGTCTGGCACAGAGTTGGTTTCGCTCACACAGCCATCCTTTCACAACCCGTCCCAGGATAGAAGCACATCATCTTGAAGTGTGCACAGCGTGTGTGTGTGTGTGTGTGTGTGTGTGTGTGTGTGTGTGTGTGTGTGTGTGTGAGAAAGAGAGAGAGAAATAGGACAAAGGGGTCCTGTCCAAAAGCGAGTGTGCCAGTTTCATACAGAGGGGTAGTTCAATGTAAATGTAAAAGATGATCTGATGAGTGAGCGTGCATGTGTGCGTGTGTGTACTATTTATAAAATCTTCCATGTTTTTCATTAACCCCTTAAGCTTAAGCTGTCTGGGCATTTCTTTATATTGTGGTAATGTGGTGAAATAGAACAATACTACCTAGAATGCATTTGCTCCACGGCGCACATGAAAAATTTCTGTGATGTATACTGTATTAACCCTTTGAACTCTGAGCCATTTATGAGCGTTTTTGCATCCCTTTATTTATTGGGCTATAAGATTTTAATTCCATAAGCTAGCCATTCATGCCTCATGTTTTTTCCAGAAGTAAAATCTTGATATCATTTTTATAAGCAAATTCTAGTTTTCACCTAGAGAAATTTTTTCTTTTTTTCTTTTATTTCTACAAGACAATGTTTTTCAGTAGCGATTTAACTTTAGAAATGTGTGGGATAAAGGTCCATAGCCATTGTTATATAATTTCTTTCAAACTTATTACAATATAAAAATATGTGCTCATTTCCAGACTGAATTTGACCTTCCTTGGTATCATTATTACTGCTAAAGAAGTTAGCAGTCTGCCCCAGAGATGTTCCTGATCAGATGACCTCTAGAATGCAGTCAAACACTTTCCCCCAACAGTTACAAACATATGACACACCACCATTATAAAACATAATAATGTAACAACAGAATGAAAATAAATATATATTTATTGTATAGAAATACAGTGGGAAAAATTATGACGAATTATTTGTTACACTGAATCCAACGACAAGTGTGAGGACCATCGTGGAAGTGAACGCACGCTTTATTTGCACCTAAAATAAATAATATCGATGTTTTATGGAGTTTCAGAAGGTGTTTTTTGTGGGGAAACCCTTTTAAATTTGCTCTCTTTTGCGCACACGATTACTCTGGAATAATTTATTGCACAAACACGGGAGTACAAATGATCGTATAGGGTAAGTCTTCTCAGTTTCAGTGATATGTGTATCATGCATGTGTTACTCCTGTTACGAGTTATGAGTCTGAGACTAAAGGTTACAAAAATGAACGCAAAATGCATTCATGGAGTTCAAAAGGTTAATGCTGCCTTACATTCAGTCTTTAAGCCTGCAGTTATTCTGCTTTATTAGAAATGACAGCTACGCATACACAGCCTAAAAGTATCCAGACACCATTTCTAATTAGTGAATTCAGCTACTTTATGTGTTGACACGGGCATTCAGCTGCACACACATCATGAATAGTCTCCATTTCAAAGCTTTGGAGCTCTGGAACAGCCGCATATGAGTCTGAGGTCACTATGCTCGATGCCAGGCCTTGGCTAGAGGGTAAAGTCCCCCACAACTGTGCTGTTGAACTGCTTCCTCTGGAATGGTGCACTCCAAATGAGCACTTTTGGGATGAGTTCATCAAAAAATGTTGCTCTTGTGGCTGCAACCAAATCCTCACAGTAATATCCCAACATCTGTAAAGTCTCCCTACAACAGTAGAAGCTGATACTGTAGTAAACAGAGAACAAACTCCCTGGTGCTGCTGTCAGAAGGAAACACAAAGTAATGGCCATGTTAGGAACAAATTTATATATATATATATATATATACACACACACACACATACATACATATATATGGTGAAATATTTAGGAACGACACACATTTTCAAATTTCCCTTCATTTTAGCTTAATTTTAGCAACTATTTTAGTCAGCTGTGTTGTACCCTCATTACCTCACACTTAAGAGCTTAAAAGAAAACGATCTAGAGTTCATTATATATGAAATTTGCATCTGAAGTCTTTTGCCTCTTAACATGAAGATCAAAGAAGTGGCAGTAGCAGTAAAGCTGGCCATCATGAAGCTGTAAAAAAGGAACACATCAATCTGGAGACATAGCTTTAGGTCAGTCCGCATCAACAGTGATTGGTGACAGAAGGAAACATTCAATTATGAAGAAAAGCTGTTAACTTGATATTGTTGCACATTGTACTTGAGCTTTGTATCCAATAAAATGTTTTATCTCCACTGAGAAATATTTGATTCTGTGGAAAAAAAGATTAAAGATGAAACATATTAAAGGGGAATCCACACTAGCTTTTATGAACTACATAATTAAAAGCTTAAGTTTGATATGAAATGCTCACAGTGTTCACAGTGGTGGTAATAGGAACCAGGCATCAAATCTTACTCATATAAAGTGAAATGGTTCTGAGTATGCTACCTGATGCTTGAGAGACCATTTTGAAAGTCCTGATCTCCAGCATCGAATAGTTGCAGAATTTAACACATAACACTAAAACAGTCTGTACACAAAATAAGAGCTCCTTAATATCTGAGCACAGTATGATACCATGGATGTTTTCCTTATGGATACTCTTATTTGCCTCTTTGCATTTTGCTCAATGAGAATATGTTTAAAATTCTTCTTATTTTTTATGGCAGCAAAAATACCACATTGCATGCATGTCTTACTGTTCACTGTATCATACTGTTGTACCATAGTTGTACACATGAATTTGGAGATTTTAACTCCACTTGGAGTTGGCAATCCTGCTGTTATCTATACAAATGGGCAAAAGTATGGACATAAATCATGCCTGGTGGTGGTTGATGTCACTGCTTTTAGATATTCAGCATATTAAGTATTTTGTGTAGATAACAGTGTACCATACAGTTTCAGAAATTGTTAATGTTTAAAGAACAATTTAAACTCGCATCTGTTGTAAACATGCCTGCTCACCTTCCACCTGCTGCAGTAATGTGTAGGGTGAGATTGTCCAGTTTTAAGGCTAGGAAAATCTTGTTTTGATGATGCATCTTGAGGGTAGGACCTTGGAATACTACAAATGCTTTGGGGTGCTTTTGGGTGGGTGTTTACCGGTAGGAAGCGATAGGAATACTTTATTGCAGGTGTATAACAGTGGTAAGTGTCTTCAAATCCTCTTTACGGTGAAGAAAGCGAAGGAAATACAGATATGACTCATCACATGAGGAGTACAACAAGCTGCAAGTACAACAAGCTGGCTAACTAAATACCTTTCCTCCCACTGACCGAAAGGGTAATGTGATTTTTTTCACCCTGGCATCTATTTTTGCTGAATAAAGATAAAATCACTATTTGCAATTGTTGTTTGATGACTGATGTAACAATTACATTAATGATAGCTTAGTTTTCTACAAACCCCGACTTTCTACCATTGTGTCCTTGAGCAAGACACTTAACCCTCAGTTGTTCCAGGGGGATTGTCCCTGTAACTAATAACTGAATAGCACATTTTCAAAACTCGCTCAGTCCAAAAGTTTTTTTTTCTTTCGGAAAATCACGTTTTATTTGTTTTACCTATTGGACAGCAATTCTTACAGGAAATATTTTTTTCAATTGAAATTTTACAGTTGCTTGTTATTTTTCAATGCCTGTTTCTAAAGTGCAACTCCAGCACATTTTAGTATTGGCAAATTTGTTTAAAAATGAAAACAACTTTTAAGTAAGTTTTCATTTTTAGTTTTCAATATTCAATGTCACAAAATTATGTTACAAGTTTAATATTTATATCCTACTACATGACACAGCATAGAGTCATGATAGCTAACTGCATAAAAATTGTAAACATATTTCTGTCTATCAGTAATTAAGTACCACTTGCGACTGTACGAGTGGACTGAGTGAGTTTTGGAAATTCACTTAATCTTGTACTGTGTCTTATGCAAGGACTAAGTGAGTTTTCGTCGGTTATACTATTGCACATAAAGAGGTCATGTAAAAATATGCCAATAGAAGTGTTACCTAAAAAATCACAAACAATGGACTGAGTGAGAAATTTGCTCTTTAATTGTAGGTTGCTCTGGTTAAGAGTGTCTGCCAAGTGCTATTTACATATTAGCATAACATTTTGTGCCACTTTAATACTAATAAGAAGGAAACTTAGAGAAGAGCATATAGACCTCATTTACTGTTTGTAGAACCTCCAAATTATGTAAGGGTTCTATCATAACTGAAACCGTCCATCCAAGGCAAGAACCCTTAAGGAAAACTTTATTTTGAGAGTGTTCAGTAGATTAACATGCATGTTCTCACCTCCTACTGCCACGTGCTCTGAACATATCAGTCTCTCCAGCACTCAGAGGGAAAGTGTAACCTGAGTTAGGGCCCAGCGGCCCAGCGCTGGAGAGCATGGCTCAGATGGTGTTGGCACTCCTGTGTTGTCATTGCGTTCCTGCTGTATCTGCCACTGTCAGCATGGCATTGAGACTATATACAGAACCTAACATCCAGCTTTACCATTTGATATGTTTATGGCTTCAGATTAGCACACCAAGGAGCGCTGAAACTGGATCATAACCTTTTAACAAGACAGGCTTTATGAGCATCTCCATGAAAGTCAGCAAGTGTCAGACTGTCCACAGCTGACCTTGTCCAGATATCCTATTTTAATGAGGCTAAACTATACAGTATGTCCAGAAAAAACCAGCATGGCTTGTCTTTTTACAAGATAGCGAGACTTCCGTGTTCTTGTCTGCGGCGATATGCAAATGAGGCGCTTGTTCTGACAAGTGCTTTGCAAGGGTCTGTCTTGTGTGAGTTTAATAAGAGACAGGAAAAGGACCACAGTCATAATACAAACATGATTAATACTGCAAAATAAAAGACAAGCAGAAGAAACAGTAATGAATGAATAATAGAAGACATTTTCAGAAATCAATCAGCAAAAGGCTGAGAGTGTTTAATGAACTGAAACATGAAAAAGTTGTTATATTAACCTCTTTGCTGGCATTTCTCCTCACAGATTTAAAGACTGCACTCAGAATGCTCTAAATTGACTTTTCAGCTTATCTAAGGTCATGGTGATGGTTAGACATGGTGTAGTGGTTAATCGAGCAGTTAATAAAACATTCATTTTATATTTATTTTTTCATTTTGTTGATTTATTTATTCAGACCTGAAAGAAAATTTTTTTAAAACAGAACAAAAGGAAATTTCATTAATTGATTCATTTATTTATTTATTCCTTCATCCATTCGTTCATTATCTGAGCCACATATCCCAGGGCAAAAGGTGGAGGAACAGCTCAGACAGGTCTCCAGTCTGTCACAGGGCAAAAGAACATTCCAGTCTCTGTGAAATCAGTGCTCAGTAATACTCATGACCTTTTGGAGAAGATTCGTTTTGTGTCAGCTCTTAAAAGACTCATTTTACTAGTAGTTTAATGTTCACAGCACATTTCATGTGCAGAGATGTAGTGTGTAGTACTGAATAATCACATGCTCCTTGCCCACACACTCTGCCCTTCTATTTTACCCAAGGCATTTCTTGAAATAAGCAGTATAAGCAGCCCCCGAGCCACAACAGGTTTAATATATACAGTACAAACATTACAATCACTGATGACTTCCAAAACATCAAAGCACAATTGGTGCACAGGCTGCTTAAAACACATTGTATTTTATTCGTATTCATTTTTGTAGTCTTGACCTCAACTCTACTGAAAATTGATGGATTGTACTTGAATGGCAGGTCCAGGTTGGAAAACAACGTATTTAGTTGTACTCTGCCTGTTATGCCAAGAATAGTGGTCAAAAATCCAAACATCATAAACTATGGCATTATAATCATAGAAGCCACAGCTCATGCTGTTGTGCAACAAATGTAATCATTCCATCAAATGAGTCAGAAATCGAAGGTGCATGAGTGATGCTAACACTACATAACATTAACATCTTTATTTCAAAAAGCATAAACTTACTGCATCAAAGAGGTGTTAGATGATCGCTGTCTGTATCACCTGAAACTGCTCTTGTGAAACTGCTGCTCTGTAACTGCTGCTCTATAGTTACACACATTTCCCTTTTTGTAAAAAATAAAGTGATCACAGCAAAAAAAACAATACATTTAAATTTGGAATGCTGCCACACAAGCAAAAAACATATGCGAAAAAGGTATAGCTGTTAACCCCTTTTTCCCACTGAAGGCTTAATCAAATATTGTTTGTTTTCTGTGTACTATTGACTCTGTATGAGAAATTTGTTGTTTTCAGGAAACACAATAAACTAACATTTGTGCACCAAATTTGTGAATGTTTTTGTAATAAAGACATATGGTGTCCAACCATTCTGTCATAGAAAAAGAACAGTTGCAGAAATCATTGGTACCGCAATCCTGCCATGCCATACATGTTTGGATGAGTGTATGTTTGCAATGAGTGTTGGCTAGGTGAAAGATTACTGGCGGTATAAGACACCTTGGCTGGGCCTGGCTGACACTATAGCATCCCTTCTACATGCAGCCTGTACTTCATTGCATTACTAATTCCATGGTAACTGTGTAGTCAAGGCAAGTCAAGTCAAGTTAATTTATTTGTATAGCACATCATCACAGGAAAAGATCAATGTGCTTCACAGGAATAGAAAGTAAAATAGAAAAAGAAAAGAAAAGAATTCATAGAAACTCAATAAAAGAAGAATAAAATTGAAATTGACCTGCAGATATTTTAAAGAAGACAGAGGTGAATATTAAGATTTTTAGCAGCTTTTGAAAGCTACAGTTGGTGCAAATCTGATATTGATGGTTTCCAGCAGTGGCAGCATAGTGACTAAATGCCATTTCACCATGTTTATTTATTTATTTTTCACCACTATCTGAGCAGCTCCTGCGGATCTAAGAGAGCTACCAGGAACATATACATCAAACATATCAGAGATGTGTTTAGGGCCCAAACCATTGATTGACTTGTACATAATGAGTAAAACTTTTAAATCAGTTCTGTACTGAACCAGTGCAAGGACCTGAGGATTGGAGTGATGTGATCTCTTTTTTGTTTTTTTGTTAGAACTCTGGCAGAGCCAGAATTGTGTAGCAACACAAGAAACTATGTTTTTGTGTGGCCTGCAAATACAAGTGAAACAGAGGGGTTTTTTTCTGTGACCAGTTCAACTAAAAATGAGCATTCAGAGGGGAAATACTGGTGGCTATCTCTGAGTGCTCTTCAGCTCCACGCAACCAGAAATTCTTATGACATTAACAAAAAGCAGAAGGCTTGGTTTCTTATCACTACACTGCAGCCTTAGTCTTGTTTTGCAGAGAGCCAAACAATCTTTGACCTTTTTGTCACATTTTTGTGTTTTTCTAATTTCTTGATATTAAAACAAAACAAAAATAAATGTATTCACAAATCTGCTAATACAGAATAAAATAGTGATATGCATGTCATTTATTGAGTAACCGTGTAATTAGTTGTGTAATAATGTGGCTATTATGCGGTTATTTATATAGCATATTGTCATACAGAGGCCACACAATATGCTTTTCAGAGATAAGCCGAAAAGCATAGATGATAAAGTCAACAAATATCTATATAAAAATGATAAAAGAGAGGTTTAAGAGATGTTAAAATAAGTTAAATAAAAAGCAAAATTATAGGACACTTGCTCCATAAACCACACTATGTGGAGTTAACCCTTTTGACTACAATTCTGTCTCTCACAGATACGATAGATCATTCAACAGTAGTTCATATCTGACTTTTCCTCCTAGAATCCATTATTCGTTCATTTTAAGGATCCCAGCTGCATTAGAGTAGAGGATCCTAAAGGCTACATTGGAGGAGTGGGTCCCCAAATAGCTAATTTAGAGAAAACCTGAGGGTCAAAATGCAATCTGCTTCCTTCGGCTCCCTTATGCCCATCTCTGTAACGTTAGCCTCAACAAAAACATGGAATGTAGTTAACCTATTCAAAATCACTTCTTTCCCTTATAGAAATGATAGAGTTTACACCCGCTGGTAGTAAATTGTTCAGTTAACTTCATCAAGGTGCGATGTTTATGTAAGTATTACTAAGATAAAAGTGAAGGGAGCAGATAAAAGTGCAGGTGTTTGTGCTAGTATCATAGTATTACACAGATAGAATTAAAGCTAGGGGAAAACAAATACGTTTCTAGCTTCTTTTTAAATCTGGCAAAAGTTTTTATCTCCATGTGAAGCTGCTTCACATAGCAGGAACCAGCTTCATTACGAGATCGTTTGATTTCGATGTGGAGCTGGTTCCTTCACTGGGCAGCAATGATTAAATGTCATTTCACCATGTTTAGTTTCAGATCTGGGCACCACTACCTGAGCAGCATCTGCCAATCTAAGAGACAGGTATATATTCATCAAATATATTTAGCACCAAACCATAGTTTGACTCATAAACAATGAGTAATAATTTGAATTCAATAAATCTGTCTAATTTTTAAGTAGCATTGTTTTTTTTGTTTGTTTTTTAGCAGCAGTGTTTTTTGGCTGGAGGCCAGTCAGAAGAGCATTTTAATAGTCAAAATTGCAATATACACTATACGGGCAAAAGTATTGGGACGCCTGACCATTACACCAACAGAGACTTTAAAGGCATTGCATTCAAATACATAGACTGCAACATAAAGTTAGTCTCACCTTTGTAGCTATAACAGCTTTCTCTCTTCTTGGAAGGTCTCCATCCACATTTACTCCAAGATTTTGGAAATGGGCTGTAGTCTTTATTGCCCCAGATTTTATATAAGGACTAAGTTGCAAACTTCCTTCTTGGTTCCCAAACAGAACAACTCAATATTGTCCCTATTTTTGAAGGATTTTTTGTTGCACAATCAGTCTGTGGGACTGAAGTAATTAGGTGAAATTAGGTGATATATCTGAGTGTCATCTGCATAGCTATGATAAGAGAAAGCATGTACAGGTTGAACAAAAGGGGCCCAAAAATGGATCCTTAAAGGACTCCACATTGAATGACATCTTTCTCTGATGCATAAGTGCCAACTGAGGCAAAATAACCGCTACCATATAGGTACGTCCTAAACCATCTGATGACCATTCTTAGGAACCCAACCCAGTTTTCTAATTAGTTAACAGTAATTTAATGATCAGCTTTAGCAGTACCAGATTGTTACCTTAACCGATTCTGTCTTCAAATGAACGTCATTCAATATCTTTAGCTGTTCCAATCATTAATGTTGTTGATGTGATTGAAAGTTGTCAAAGTAGTTCAAGTAATTACTGATTTGGATGAGAACTACTTTTTCAGTGATCTTGTCTGTGAACGGAAGATTTGAAATAGGCCAATATTTGTTAAGCGTGGAGGCATCCAGGCTTCTCTTTTTCAGGACAGGTTTGATAACAGTAGTCTTTAGTAATGCTGGGAACATGCCTGAGAGAAGAGATATTCACCATTTGTAGAATCTCAAATGTGATACAACTGAAAACACTTTTTAGAATGATTGTGGGGAGTGATTAGATGACTTAAGGGTTGTGCCATCAATAGTGGTAAATTCAGACAAGGTAATATATTTTCTGTGTGTTGACAGATTTTGTTGTGTCACTGCTTGAATGGATGAAGCTAATGCTATGTCTATTTTCAGTTTAGTGATGGAAACAGATGCAAACTCATTACACTTTTTAGCTGATTGGAACTCTTGTTACCTTCAGTTCTGAAAGTGGGTGTTATTGTCTCACTTTTCTAAAACGTGATTGGCTTTTAGCAGATGACAGCTAGATGCATTAGTGAAATATTTACTTTTAGTACTTAAAAAGTAAATTAGTATTTTTGGAAGCAAGTACTTCAGTACTTTAACTTAAGTGAAATTTGACTGTATGACTTATATTGGAGTAACATTTGACTAGTGGTATCTGTACTTTCACTTAAGTAAAGTTAGCTACTTTGTCTGCCTCTGCTGAAATATCTAGCACCCATTGACCCCAGGATAGGCTCTGGGTACCTGCAACCGTATTTTGGATTAAGTGCAAGTGAATGTTTGTTGAATAAGGATAAACTTATCAAATGCTAAAAAAAAATAAGTATTTTCAGCTGATAGGCTGGTTTTCAAAAGAACACCAAGACCTGCCAACACATCCAGCAAAGTCTTAAGTGAGACAAGCCCTCAAATCTTCTTAGTGACAGGAATGTGCATTCTCCACACAATCATCTGATCCAGCACTGCAGAAAGACCCTCAGCTCTGCGGCCAGTTGTCTTCATCCTTTTCATGGCCTCCACTGAGGCATTGTTCCTGACATACCACAAAAGCATTTTCATGCACCAGTGTTTAAGCCTCTTCATATGAACTCTCCTCTCCATCCCTCCAGATTCTATAAATAACCTGTCAACTCTGAAACGTAACGTCAGCTGGACACATTGTCTCATAGCAACAAAAAGTCCTTCCACTGCTGAGCAGCATCGACTTCATCAGATAATGCAGCATCTGAGAACCAAAGTATGACTTATAGTTCTGGCACTGGTCCAACTTTTTCTGTTAATGGAGAAACCTTTCTGCAAAGCTTGCTGGGTGGCTGACTCACGACTGATCCTCTGTCTGCCAAATGATGGTGTCAGTTCTGATTTCCTTCATCTTTGGATCTGCGCCGTAATCTGGGAATAAATGATTTTCAGGCACTCAAAAACGTAGCCTTTTTAGGGGCCATTTATAATGCTGCATGTGACTACAAAGCACCACCATATGCTGGGGGGTCTTAATTAATCCAAATATATTACAGTATCACAGTGTCAGATGATGTGTAAATTTGCATTATCTGTTGATCTTCTAAGCTGTTTTTACAGTACCCATAAAAGATCGTTTCCAGTTGTTTCAGAGGTCCCTCTATGCATTTTTTAAAATATTTTTTAATGCAAATATGCATGATTTATAAAACACCTACACACGTCTAAACACCTAGACATTTAGAAAAGCGTTCTTATTCTGTTTGAATTCTTTTGTTTTATTGTGTCAGTATTTTTCTTTTGAAAAAGCTGCAGTCAGCTGTTTTAGCTCAGAATGGTTGTCCTTGTGAAGACGTGTGAATTGTTTCCCCCTTCAACTCTCATGGCTTGCTATCAGCTCAACAGAGTTACAACATTTAATGCAGCGAGCCAACTGTGTCCAGAGCTGCAAAAAATGTATTTGATTATATAAATTCAATGATCACAAGGGGTACTGCTACTCTATGCTAAAAATACATTTTTTTAAGAAGATGTTTGGTGAAACTAATCGTTTGTTACACCACTGTCCTACGTCCAGCAGATTTCTGTCTGGTCAAGCAAACCACAGTGCACCAGTTATAAATAATGGGAAAGGCTCCTTATACTACATTTGCCTGCATGTGTATCATGACTAAATTGGAAATCCCAGCTTGGTCTGATTTGAACTGCTTATGTTTTGTTCTCTTAAAATTACACTCAGGGAACTAGACACAGTATTGGGAAAGCTAATTAGACAGATAACACATCCACTTGAAAGCAACATACTATTTAATTAACTTATTAGTGCATTTTGAACAGTTCTCCTGAAGCACCCAGGAAACATGTATTGCAGTTTTGCTTTTGTTGTCTTTCAGTAACAGCAGAAAATACACACAGTAAATGACAGGATTATTCCACCACACAACACTGGGCAAACAGTTAGGCCAGATTTTGACAGTAAATATATTATTTGTATTACTCATATAAACATATATTGCTTAGCACTATATTGTCCCTCTACATCTGGAGTCAAGATGAAACCTTGTACAGCGGAGCTGGGTCTCGTGTTAAAAAAGCAAACATGCGGATGAGATTAAAGAATGACAGATTTTGTGCTCATGCTGAAACACTGCTGCTCTGGCTCTAACACAGCAGAAGGTTTCCTTCTGTCAGCTACAAAGTGCCCACAGGTAGTGATGTCAATGCTGATCAAAGGCTAACCGAATATTGTAAAACCCGCTATGGTGCCATTCGGAAAGACAGAAAGAAGATACACTACATATTTTTATTCAAATTATGTAATGTGATATTTATATTTAATATAAGAAAAAAATAAATCAATAAATAAATGCAAAATGCAGACAGGATACTCATGTTTTGAAGTTCATATCAAAAGAAATGCTAGTTAGTGTGTGGTTTAGATCCAAATAAGTAGAAAACTGACAACATACGTTGAATTTATCACGTGCATTTTATGCATGCCTTTCATTTTATAAACATATTTTATGTATTTTAAACATATTCCAAAATGGAAGAGAAGGTGAACACAAACACCTTGACTAAATTCTAATGTAAATTATTCATTATCAGGTTGTCCTGAAATGGAACAAAAAAAAAGTAAAAAGAACAGATTATACAAACCCGTCCATTCAGAGTATAACACAAAATGATAAAAATTGAACAATGTAATTATAACTAGCTATGTATTTTGCTGTAGGGATTAGAGAGTGCTTGCAAAACAATGAAGTGCTTTTAAAACCTTTAAAGCAATGAATATAGTTTACTGTATGAAACAATTTACGTTCTAGTGTTCCAGTGCTTGGAAATGCAACTGAAAGCACACAGTCAAAAGGCACTGTCAAAAGATCTCATGGATAAAGTTGTGGACAGGCACAAGTCAGGAAAGGGATATCAAATAAATTCAAAGGCTTTATCAATCCCTGGGAACACAATAATTAAGAAGTGGAAAGTGTTTGGTGCTGCTAGGACCCTCCCTGGGTCAGCCTGACCCTCCTGACTGGGTTGAAGAGTGAGCATGAAACTGGACAGAGAGGCTACCAAGAAACCTTTGGCAACTTTGAAGCAATAACAGGAATTAATGGCAAAGACTGGTCATTGTGTGCATGTGACAACAATATCACAAGGGCTCCACAAATATGGCTTGAAAAAAGCCACTTCTCAAGAAAGGCTGCATTAAGTCTTGATTGAACTTTGCCAACATGCACCTTGGAGATTGCGAAGCCATGTGAAAAAAGATGTTATCAGATAAAACCAAAATCAAACTATTTGGCATCGACACCAAACAGCACATAAGGCGGAAAGCCAATACAGCTCGCCATCCAAAGACCACCATACTACAGTAAAGCATGGAGGTGGCAGCAGGAACTGGAGCACTTGTCAGGATAGTTAAAATGGTTAAAATGGGGCAAAATACAACCAAATTCTTGAGGAGCACCTTCTGCCCTCTGGCAGATAGTTGTCAATGGGAAGAAGGTACACCTTCCAACAGGACAATGATCCAAAGCGCACAGCAAAATCAACCACACACTGGCTAAAGAAAAATGATGAATGTCCTTGTGACTTAAACCCTAAGTCTGGGCTCTGACTAGTGTGGAATACCTTGAAGACTGAAGTCCACCAATGGTCACCACTCAGACTTAAACAGTTCTGTAAAGAAGAGTGGGCAACTATTGCACATTATAGACACACAAATTGCTAAAGAAGTATCTCAACAGACTCAAGGCTGTAATTAAAGCAAAAGGTGGTTCCAAGAAGTACTGACATAGGGAGTGATCCTTTTTCTGTTCTTTTGCTATTTATGATCGTTCACTTGGATGATGTACATTGCATTGAGTAAATGCATCTGGAATTTTTTGTGTGTCTTCATTGGGTCTTCATTTCAGGCTTCAGAGCAGCAAAATACTGTTCATACATGTTCTTTTTCAACCCACATTAGTAATCTCTCCTGAACTTGCAAGTACCTTCTTTATTACATAAGGAGAAATAGTCCTCAGATACACGTTCAGCCACTGCTGCAGCATTCTTGCTGGTCTCCCTTAGAAGGGCACCAGGTCTCTACAGCTGATACAGAGTGCAGCATCATGTCTGGTCTTCAATACTCTCACACACTGCTCCACTACTGCAGACCACACTGGCTTCCTGTGGCTGCTTGCATCAGATTTAAAAACGCATGCTCACCTTCAAAGCCAAATACGGTCCATCTCTGTCGTACCAATTAGCACCGATCAGACCACGGGTCATATCTCGCCCTTTCAGAGTGATTTTTCACAGCCCGATTTGACCCACCTTTTCTCAAAGGTCGAAGACATGCATCACGTCTCTTATCGCTTTTGGCACCTGAATGGTGGGGCCGAATTCTCCTTGACCACTAAAACTGCTTCAAATAGACCCTCACTATCTTCAAATAGTGACTGAAGATCTCTTCACTGAGCACCTAGGCTAACAATCACATGTTTATGTCAAACCCAACTAACATATATATATATATTAGGGCTGGGCATGTTGACATGTTCTTATCTCGTTAACGCATTGTTTACTTAACGCTGACAATTATTTTATCACGTGTTAACGCAGATGTTTTTGAAATCCTTTTATTTTGAAAGTTTGTTGGTGTTTTGGGCTCATGAGTGTGGGGAGCATGCAGCTATATGTCTCGGCTGGTTTATTATATTATATTATATTATATTATATGGACAAAAGTAATGGGACACCCGACTTTAATGAGACTGCATTGAGATTCATAGACTTTCATACGGAGTTGGTCCTCCTTTGCAGCTGCTATAATGGTTCTGCTCCCCATGCTCTGGACTCTGAGGGTGACAAATGAGATAAAACGTGAATGCCCTCCTTATTTGTTTAAAACACTTACAAACCAAATTTTCTTGCACCTTTGGTCATATGGCAGTACTTTAAAAATAAAAGTGCGCTATACACTACTTTTTAATTAATTATTTAATTGTTCGTGTAACAAACCATACGATTCATCGCATTTTAAAATTTTAATCGTTGCC
>JBBJLS010099219.1:0-20622 GCA_037577275.1 Bryconaethiops microstoma | reverse complement strand
ATGTAGATGACTTAAGCACTGATGTACGTCGCTCTGGATAAGAGCGTCAGCTAAATGCCGTAAATGTAAATGTAAATTAATAAAATACATATTACCATTTTCTGCTGAAATTTTTCTGTGGCGTCCCTACATACCTAAGCATTATACCTATTCACAGCCTACAGAAGTACAGCAGGAGTCTCTAACGTGAGACTGATAACGCATCATAGGAGGAACTTCTGAAAAACTTTGGGGCGTGTACTTGAGAGCTATGCGACAATTTTCTATATCACTGGAGGGTGGGGAGGGTGCCATGTTTTATACATACTTTTGTCCATATAGTGTATCTTTGAATGGAGTTTCAGTGGTAGAAAAAGACAAAAAAGGAATGCAAAGCTGGGATCAAACAAGTATTCTAGCTAAGGGGATATTGCTGACTGGACGCTGGGTTAGTTTACCTCTGTGCAGTGCCCGCAGGTTGAGCTGGGCATGGCGGTGCAGCTCTTCCAGGCATGGCGGCCGAGTGCTGGGGTGAAACACGTTGTGCTGCTGGTGCCAAGGGGCCTGGTAGTGTGACGTCAGCTTACTCTCAATGTCCAGATTAGACACCGCTAGAGAGAGAGAGAGAGAAACAGTCCAGTCAAAACATGGTAAACTTTCAAGGTGGTACAGACTACTGCACACTATGCACTTTATTTTCTTCCTATACATTCATCCAAGAAAAACCACCATTGTAACCCACATCAACCGAGAGGTGGCCAAAACAACCTGTGGCGAAGTCTAAATTTACCATGCACAACTGGTCTAAAATCAGAATTTCTCTCCCACCATTTCTAAAAACACAAAACTGTGAAGGAAGGCGTGGGGAGGGAGATGCTCCCTTTATTGTGAAGCAGAGGGATAAATGAAAGACAAGGCCGTTCCATCCCTCCTCTCTCCCACCGGCTCCTCTCTCCTTTCTCTCTCCATCTACAAAGCAGCATCTGCCCATCAGTATGCAGCACATAGCCGTCCCCTTGAATAGCCCAGAGTCATCCGTATCTAAGCAACCCTTCATATCTAATTTACAGTGATTTAGCAGATTCTTATCAGACCACGATAACCAACAATAACACAGGAGATGTTTTTCCTGCCCAATAAACAAGAGAGAGAGAGAGAGAGAGATAGAGAGCGAAAGAAGGGGCTAGAGAGAAGCACAGAGAGGGAGAGGGAGTGAGAAAGAGAGAAGAGAGAGAACGAGGTTTAAGAGGATGTTTACAAAACTACTGCATTAAAAGGCCTTTAAATAAATGGAAAAACACAAGAAAACTTGAAGGGGTCGGCAAATTTTTTGACCTGTTAAGTTATTATTATTATTATTATTATTATTATTATTGTTATTATTAGCAGTAGTAGTAGTATATGTTGTATATACTATGCTTTATTACAATATTCATTACTATATCTACTATACATCCAAATAATTTTGACGACCATTAAGGTTTAGTATATTTTCTGTATAAAATATTGCTGTGAGAAATTTGCACTAACTACAGTTCCAGTAAACAAAGCACAAACAAACATTTAATGGTCAAAAAGGCCTTATATGTACTCCTCGATCTGGAACATACACACACACACACACACACACACACACACACACACACACACACACACACATACATTATTCAGGCAAACACTGTATGTCCAAAAAAAATATAGACACCAGCATTTCCTCTAAAATCAAGGGTATTTGACAAAGACCTGGCAGATAATTATAACAATTTAATATGTAGTCTTACATGGAATGAAATGACTGTAGGCTATTGAAGAAATATAAATTACTGATAAAAAGCCTGTTATAAATAACAACTGTGAAAAAATGCCATGTGACCCACTGGACTAAGCGGTAAATTACACCCTTCAGTCTCTCTGAATGGAGAACACACGTTGTACACACTTGATTGACTTATTATTGACAAAGTTATCACTGATCTGATACTTAGCAGGTGTTGAGGGTATCTAGGCTAGATTACACCAATGCTTCTGTCTATTTTCTGACTTATAGAAGTACGGGATGTGGGTTTACTGGAGAGGCTTTACTGGAATTACATTCATATACAGCATCCGTGGAAATTTCCCAATTTTGTATGCATATAAATTATTTTTTGTGACATCTCACAAAAAAATGAAAGATGCAATGATTATCAGTGGCATATAGACATATAGGCATGATCCTGAGCCTTTCATTTCACCAATTTCAACCTGGCTTAGTTTCCATACTTTTGTTTCAGTTTTAGTTTTCTTTCCTTCATCACCTCCATTCTTTTCCCTTCCCTACCAGAAATACCAGCAGGACAATCCCACTGGACCGCTTAACGTCTTCAGGAGTCCTAACATCTGTAGGACCCTTATATCACTACTTTTGTAGCCATGATGGTATATATTGCATTATTATATATAGCTAGGATAACTGAACAATATGCTTCATTCCTCCTACATTAGAGAACCAACGTATCAAAAGCAAAAAACAATCATTTTTTGTCAGAAAAGGTTTCTTTTTTTGTTGTTGCTAAACTGCTTTCCTTTATTCTTCATTCTATTCCCTCCTTCTGTCCTTTGTTTCCACCTGAAATTATTTTGTCTCCTCTGTTGTCACATGCTCTCAATCTGTTCCACTTGCCTCCCCAATGATGTTTTATTAACCCTGTATAATGTACATAAATGCACTGTGCTGTAATAATGTATTATATTTGTGCAGAGTCTTCACTTCTACTGCATACCTTCATATCTCTATCACCTTCATCTCCCCCCTCAGCACCCACTATACCTCTCCAGCTGGGTGGCGTAATGAGTGTATCAGCTGTGAGGTTGCAGTGTTTCTGTGAACACACTCTCTATTACTCAGCACCCTCTTTTTCTGCTTTGCGTCATTAAGAAGCCAGCAAAAACGTGACCTCCACTAGGCGTGCTCCACATCTGCTCCCAAAGATGGGGCAAATGTCATTTCGCACTTGAGGCAACAACTCAGCTTCTAACCTGGAAACGGCAATAAACCCCTTAAACTGTAGCCTTCTCGTTCGGTTATTAGACGTAAGGCTTATTGTCCAGTATGAATCATTCAGAAAGCACTAAGAAACCAATGTATAACGTATAAGACTTAAGCATTAGGAAGGTAAGTCTAAGCAGGAGTTTAGGGGGTCAAAAGAGCACAACCGTCGTGTTCATACATTATTTATCACAACTTGGCAATTAAATCAGACGAATATCACGTTTCAGAATGGTTAAATGCACAAAATCTTCATTGCACAGACTGTTGTCATTACTGAGCCATTCCTAGTCTATTGCTGTTCTGTGGAGGTTATAACATGCTGCTCTTGCATCATACTTGCGTTGTCTCCTGTGCTTTTGATCTTCCTCTTTGCCCTCCTCTTCCTCTTCTCCAGGCCCCTGGCGGGTGCCTTTCGGTGCGAGTTACCCATTCTGCTGTGGGATAGCCAAAGAAGTGGGAGCATCCGTGTGAACAGAGGAGAGCTGCGAGTCTGCTCTTATTGCTCTCTCCCTCCCTCCCTCCCTTTCAGTCTCTCTCTCCATCTCTCTCTTTCTTTCCCTCTCTCTCTCCCCCCCCCATCTCTCTCTCTCTATCTCTCTCTCTCTCCCCAGCAGGTGCACGGTCAGCACTGTGATTCAGGAACAGACTCCCTGCCAGTAGCAGAGCACACACATCTACTGACAAATTTCCCATTACTTTAGAAGTACTGCTAGTCAATTAATAACTACTGACAAATCTCTCATTACTTTAGAAGTATTAGATAGTCAATTAATAACTACTGACAAATCTCTCATTACTTTAGAAGTATTGGATAGTCAATTAATAACTACTGACAAATCTCTCATAAAAGAACCAATCAAAACCACTGAAAAATCTCTCATTAAAACAACCAATAAGGACTGCTGATTAATCTCTGATTAAAATAACCAATAAGAACTACTGACTAATCTCATATTTAACAAACTAATATTTAATTCAAATAACCAATTAGGACTACTAAGAAAACTCTTATTAAAAGAACCAATCAAAACTACTGACTAGTCTCTTATTAAATTAATCAATAAAGGCTAGTTACAAATCCATAATTAATTCCTGCCAAATCTCTAACTAAAACAGTCAATAAAAACTACTGACTAATCTCAGAACTACTGACTAATCTCCCCAGAACTATTGAATCAGAACTACTGAAATCTCCCCAGCAATGTGTTCTCAGACCCCAATAAAACTTTACTAACACCCCATTAACACATTTTTACTAGTTTTATGTGACAACCTCAATATGAAAGAGCCATGTTCTCGCACCAGTCTAGATGTCCTCACAAATAAACATGTTTGAGTCATTAGCAGTCTGAGCATCACCACAGCAGGATCAAGGCCGAGACTGCCAGAGGAAGCGGAGACTCCAAAGACTTCAAAAAGAATATTAACAGACCTATCAAAGGCAATAAAGCTGCTCTGTAGCTTTATAGAGGTTTAGAAATGATCTTCTAACCCCTGCCTAGTCAGACTATTTCACGAGTAGGTGTTGTCTTTCCATACACTATATGGACAAAAGTATTGGGACATCTGACCATTTATACCAACAGGGACTTTAATGACGCTGCATTCAAAAATAGACCTTTGCAGCTATAACAGCTTCCACTCTTCTTGGAAGGCTGTTTTTTAGGGTTTCTGTGGGGAATTTGTGCTCATTCATTCTATAGAGCGTTTACGAAGTCAAGCACTGATGTTGGACCAGTTCATCCCAAAGGTGTTGGATGGGGTTGAGGTCAGGACTCTGTGAGGGCCAGTCAAGTTTTTCCACACTGAACTCATCCAGCCATCTCTTTATGGGCCTTACTTTGTGCACTGGCACACAGTCATGCTGGAATAGAAAAGCTTCTTCCCCAAACTGTGTCCACCAAGTTGGAAGCATGGCTTGTCCAAAATGTAGATTGAACCTGTCAACAACCAATACTACCCAGACATGCACACTCACCAGCCACTTATATTTTAGAAGAATCCTTTACTCACACTCCCTGACCACTTCATGAGCCCTGTCATGGACTTCTACAGCATCTACTGCAGATATTTTTTGAGTGATGGTGCTGGTACAAATGTATCACAAGGATGAGGCCAACAGATCCACTACATGCAAAAAAACAGCCAAGAGCTCTGCTGTCAGAAAGAGACCATCAATGTAGAATGAGGAGACAGCTAACACAAGCTGTGCATCAAGAGAATTCAAGCCACATTCATAGGTAGTTCCACATCACACTTAAATTTAGATTTCTGGACATGTTTGACCAGATCTTTTTTTTTATCATCCATGCCACAAAAAAGGTCCCAGACATCAGAATGTTTGACAAAAATCTTCTTAGTTTAGCAGTTAAAAACTTTTATTGGACTTTTAAGTAACACATTTATATTGTGCAGTTTACAGCTGCTGATTTGAACTTTGTAGCCTGTCTCATAGTTAATGGTATTAATAGTGTAATGGTATTATTATTACCTTTTAATTTATTTATCTCCATTAAGTTGGTCCACTGGTAAAACAATGCAAATCAGTCCTGGTTGTGATGTCCAGTTCTGCTGTTCTGCTTCCTGACCACTGGGGGAGCTAGTTGCGAATGACTTAATGGTGTTCTAGCACTATTTAAGGACTGATATTGTTATATTGCCTTTTATTGCCTCTCATATACCCCAAATTTTAATCTGGTTCATTTTTTATTTACTAATTCCTCTAGGGGTTTTTGACTTTTGCTCTGTCTACTTTGGGGCCTCGCCCGATCTCCATGATTCTGTCTGCTCCTGTGTGACCTGGATGTGTTTTTGGAATTTGATTTTGGATCGACTACATTATCTCTGTATGCTTGACCTTGATCTGCTTTTGATACACGTGCATTTGTGTAAAATTTTACCTGCAGCTGAATCTGTTCTCTGACATTCCTTGCACTGGCTTTGCAAGTAACAAGCTCTTTGTGTGATTAGAGGACTAAGATTAAATTCTGTATGCTTAATTTAACTTGGCAGTCTGGTTTTGTATTTTTGCAAAGCCCACTCTAAGCTATTTATTGATTAATTAATATGTTAGTCATGAATTATTTTTATAAAGACTCTTTTTGAAACAAAGTTAGGAGGGCCCGAATAGTCACGCATGAACACAGCACAGTAAAGCACACAATGTGAACAATGTGAAATTCTTTCTTTGCATTTAACCTGTTCACCAAGTGAAGAGGGGCACTGGGGGAGCAGTGTGTGGGAATGGTACCTTGCCCAAGGGTACCTCAGTGGTGCCACTAGCAGTCTTGGGATTCAAACCCACAGCCGTCTGATCACAGGGGCAACTAACCACTAGGCCACCAGAAGCCCCTAAAGTAAAAGTACCATGTCAAAAAACTACTAATGTACTGAATAACTAATAGCTCAAAATTGCTCTCTTGATCAAAATAAACTGAAAGTAAGACATGTGGCCAGCTATTTAGTCATCAATGTAACAATGAAATTTGACACATGGCAAGTAAATGTCACTGACCGAAATGCTACTAAGTATAACCAGTAAGGTGAAACTACAATGTAGGTTTTTCTTGTGGCTAGTTTGTGTATTTTTTAATAGTGGTGGTTGATACAGCAATTATATGACAGTACAAAGTTTTCATGATTTTCCGACACAGTAGTGTGACATATAAATAAAACGGTCCATAACTGTGAATGATTTGTGTTCAGTGTTTTGCACACTGCACTAAGTTACATTAAACAAGACTAATTAAACCCTGTTTGTAATGACGATATCACAGTTTGCTCAGCATATTGAGACATGATTTATCATAATAATGATGAATATCATTTATTGCCTAACCTCACAGACTGTAATAGAGCACCTTTGTGACTAACCGTGTTTCATTTCGCTTTCTCCTACTAAAAAAAAAACAAAAACAAACAAAAAAAAACTTTCTTCGACAGGTATTGTTTAGATGTCGTTTGTCGGGAGTCTAGGTCTAGTGAGCATGTAGTAACTTGGTTGAACAATGGATGTGGACTTGAGTTTAGCTTTACAGGTTTAAGAAACAGATGTAGACGACTTAAGCACTGTTGTACGTCGCTCTGGATAAGAGCATCAGCTAAATGCCGTAAATGTAAATGTAAATGAGTGAAGCTCATCCTTGGGTTACTTAGGTTTCCAACCACCACTCACACACATGACGTCATCCCTATCTGTCCAGGGCTGCGTGTCACCTAATAATCTGGCGACAGGCTCGTTTGGATTCTCGTCCAAGTTTCCTCGGACGTGACAACAGGATCTAAAATCCTTGGAACAGAACTGTCTTACACAGCTTTTTCCATGTGTTGCCACTCTGTAATTTAAGAGTGTTCAGTCTGGCAATGTGGTGCAGCCTTAGTTTGTGGAAGACAAACTAAGACACAACTAAAATCAAAAGCATTAAATGATGGTTGTCAATTCCAAATTGTGTTTCCTCAATGTGCTCCTCGTCTCTCTTGTGCCCTCACTGAAGTCAAAGTGGTCATCGTTCTCACTGGCTAATGTGAAAGAAAATAAAATGCTTAAAAACCTGAACAGGATTAAGTATATCACAGCACAATGCTATGGTAAACATCACTGATTCCTTAAAAAACTAACTTCACTAATCTCTAATCCTTATCTCCAAGACCAACTACACACCTACCCTTTGGTGATAAGTTGGAAACCTGAACACAGAGGGAAGATCTCCATCTCTGATTCTCACAGTCTGACCTGTCCTGTCAAAATCCTCCTGTCTGAACCCTTAGCAAAAGTAATATACTTGAAATTAATTTTATTAAGTATGCTTGAGTATAAGTATAGCAAGTATACAGACCATGTACTTGTAGTGTACTAGAGAGTATATTTAATACTTCTTTGGACTAAATTGGAACATTTTTAAGTTTATAAGGTCATTTTAAGTTTTCAAAAGTAGACTTTATATACTTTCTTTATACTTGTCAGGATAAGTCAAGTATACTTCAGTATACTATTCTTAAGTATATAAAATATAGTATATAAAAAGCAAACCAAGTATACTGCCTCAGTTTTAGTATAAAATAAGTATACTCATAGTATAGAGGAGTATCTTATAGTATACTCATTTTGAATAAACTACTTTTTGCTAAGGGAAGTGCTTACTGCAGAGCCCGGAGGATTCATTGGCGGTGAAACCTTCCCGTCTAAGGTCTACCTCCCACTGCTTTCTGAGGTGGATTTCTTTAGGAAACCTTCAAAGTTTGAGAAAAGTTAACTAAACACCTAACAACCATCTAAATAATTAGTGCCTATGTTTAACCAAAAAGTTTTTTGGAGGCTGATCTGAACACAGGAATGCATAATTTTGCTAGCTTAGCCTGGCTTGTATTATTAATCAAAACAATTGTTCAGTCTTACCTATGAAATGTAATCCGGGATCTGGTTTGGAGCGTACAACGGGTTGTACAGCCCCGAGCAGCACATCTTTATCCACTACTTCACTCCACAGTGGTGCCTCTCACAATATGGCGATGACATTGACGTATGATGCCGCTGTTTATGCGGTGTCTAGTAATTTTCTGTGTCTATGATCAATAGTGCTAATAGAGGTGCTAATAATCACTAACTTTTTGTTTATAACTGTAAAAGTCTTTAAACTTCTCACACTACTTACACCCCATCAAACAGGTCTCACGGCTAATGAAAATGACAAGCAAATTCATTTACAGAAAAGGGACAAGAATAGAAGATTAATGACAAAAGTTTGAACACAGAGAAACATGTTCAAAATATTCAAAAGTGTAGAGAATGTTCAGAAATAGAACCTCTGTAAGAAAAGGGTCTTCAGCAGGGTTCTTCCGTCTGGAAGAGTTAATATGAGGACAGTTTCAGAATGAAAATACCTTTATAGACAAAGTTATTCTATTATTGTAATTTTTAAAAACATGTATATTCAGCGACTCCTTCCCCAAACTCTATATTCATTTATCAGACGCTCTTCTCCAGCCGAATCTTGGTACAGGTGTAGGTGAATGGAGTGTTAGTTTTACCCGCTGACTCTTATTGGTGTAATTTGGTGGAACTGAACCCCAGTCTGCTGTGTGGAGGACAGCAGTATTTTCCACTACATGATGTAGCAGCTGATTATTGTTTTACTGTTTTATTCCTTCTGTTACTAATAAAACTGTGATACGGCTGCTCTGCACAATCAGACACTTGTTTTTAAACTGTTAGTGTAAATATGCAGATGCTTCCATTCTCCATGTAAGATGAGTGAATATATAATATATAATATATTATATAGTCTAATATATTTTAGATATTTTATTAGGTGGAGTTTAGATATTATGTTAATTTCTGTTTTTCCATGAGATTAGTGGAGAAAAATCATCAGTTAGAAAGAAACAAATCACACAGGCTGTTAAAAATGCATCAACACTTCTGAGCAAATTTAAACTCAGAATAACCCAAATTGCTTTTCATGATGATCTGTAATGAACAGACTGTTCACACATTTGATGAAGGTTCAGGGAGGACATGTGATCAGATATGTGTCTTTAATGTGCTGCTCAGATGGATCATCAATGATAAAATCATGTGTTTCTCACAGAGCTTCCAGGACTGGCCAAACTTCTTAGAGACAAAGAGAAACTTTTAATGGAGAGACTTGCATATTGGATGAAAAAAGACAAACAAATTCAAGAGAAAGAGAAACTTCAGACACAAAATGCAGAGACTCTTCAGAAGAAGGACGAGATGCTGGAAGAGAAAGACTCACGACTTCAACACTCAGGTAAGGAGTTTAAGACACAGACGCACTGGAGAATCTCTGTCTGATCTAATGAAGCTCCTGTCTTTTATCCTTTTAGCACAATTGAATTCTGATCTAAAGTCTGAAGCTGAAACCCTGAAAAGCATTGTTTCTTCACTGAAGTCTGGTGAGTTTTCACATTTAACCACAACATCCTCAACCCTCATCATCCATTCAGTAATGGTGAAATAATTAGTGAGAATTAACTGTCATTAATCTCTCATTAGTTCTGGACTCTTCTTTCACAAGACCTTTTCCAGATGTTGCTAACAGGTGTCACGTCATGGCAAGGCATGGTCAGGCACACGGCACAAATGCAGACTTTTCCCATTGTGGTTTCTTTTTCTTTCTTTACTCAAAAAACAACAACAAAACAAAACCTGCCTCGATAGCCGAAGGCACAAAACTCAAATAGACCACTGGATTTCCAGAACTCTGACAAGACAAGGGTTATTGTGATGGCGGACACACAAACACTAACTAAACACAGGCACTATAAATACACATAACAAAATTCAAAACACCTGATACCCATCTTTGCCTCATCCCTGGCAGCTGAGACACAGGGATGAGGCCACACCCAGTGTTAAACTAAAAGTCCCCAAATAAAACTTAAACAGTGAGAAGAGTGTGTGTGTGTGTGTGTGTGTGTGTGTGTGTGTGTGTGTGTGTTTTCCTACAGAAACCCTTCAGAAGTTGAAGGGTTTCACATAATCTCCCGTGTTTTTGGAGTGGGATGTCTAGTAAGCACATTTTTGTTTGAAGGTCAGGTGTCCACATACTTTTGACCATACAGTGTATGTAATAAGGTTTTCTGACATTACAAATACAGTCAAAAAGTCAATTTTTACTGCTTCGTTTCCACATGTGGACTGTATGGACTGGAAGTCGTTTAGTGACGGTAAGAACAATAATAATGTGGATGCTATCATCCTAACCCGCTAACCAACACTTTAACCAGTGCTAAATATTGAACTCAGTCTTTTAACAAATACTGAACTCTTTTCTGTAAATAAAAAAGCATAATCAGAATGTTTGAGAACCTCATTTTTGATTAAATCTGAAAATAGACATCAGCAACATCAAAAGTGTTTCTGCAGATCATCACACACACGTCAACTTGTCCAGAATTCAGAATGTAAATATCATTTCCTTCCAGATTTAACTGAAAAGGATAAAGACCTGAAAGAGAAAACATTCATCATAACTGAGCGAGAAACACAGTTAATGGAGAGAGAAAAACAAGTTCAGGAGAAAGACAGACTTCTGACAGAAAAGACAGAAGTTCTTCAGAAGAAGGACGAGGAGCTGGAGGAGAAGAATAAACTTCTCACAAAGATTAAAGATGAACTGAGAGAAAGAACACAGAAATTAGAGGAGAATCTTAGAAAAGAAAGGGAAGAAATGGAGAAAAGACTTGTGGGGAAAGATAAAGAATTAAATGAGACAAAACAACAGCTGGAGAAACATAAAACTGAACTGAGAGAAAAAGACAAACAGCTTGAAGAGAAGGAGACACTCCTGAGTGAGAGAAACACACAGCTGATGGAAAGAGACAAACAGATTAAAGAGAAAGACGAACTTCTAGAGGAGAGAAACAAGCATCTGCAGGAACAAACAGATCCAGAACCTTCAGTTCCTCTCAGGAGAAGAAACAGCAGGGAGGGGATTCCTCCACTCTGTAAGTATCTCCTAATGTTGTAGAAAGTAAAAAACATATTTAAACATGTGCACACACTAGGTATTAGATTACACTGCATAGTTAATATTTAGAAGAAATATGATTTAATATAAATTTAAATAAGTATACTGCAATAACGCATTACATAAAGTATTCCAAAATATCTTTATTCTAAAATGTAATACTATTTTATATTTTCATCAGAACTTAATTAAAACATAAAACAGCACAATGTCATGCATACACTGTTAAACCTGTACAGAAATGTTATAATTAATAGTGTCTCCAAACTTACCTCCTCAGTAAGACTCTTCATTCTGTCTGAATCTTCTGTTTTGTAGTCAGTGTAGAAACTCCAGACTCTGCAGCTCCACTCAGGAGAAGAAACGGTAAAGATCTTCCTCCAGATTGTAAATATTTACAGTTTTATACAGTTTCTTAAATATTTATAGAATAATTCTCACACACAGTAAGAAGCTCTGATTCCTGTTGGTTTGCAGTGAGTGGAGGATCCTCTGCTGCAGCCTCTCCAGGGTCAGTTCCTGTAGCAGAACTCAGGCTGGTGCTGCTGGGCAGGACTGGATGTGGGAAGAGTGCAGCAGGAAACTCCATCCTGGGCAGAGAGGAGAGGAGCCAGGCTGGAGCTTCTACAGTGAGGCAGCAGAGTGAGAGCAGGCAGGGGGAGGTGGCTGGGAGGCAGGTGACTGTGGTGGACACTCCTGACTGGTTCTGCCCTGGACTCTCTCTGGAGGAGCTCAGACAGGACGTGGAACTCTGTGTCCGTCTGTCGGCCCCAGGACCCCACGCCTTCCTCCTAGTCATACCAGTGAAGACGCCTACAGGAGAGGAGAGAGGGAGGCTGGAGAAGATGGAGGAGATTTTTGGAGAGAGATGCTGGAGGAACACCATGATCCTGTTCACCGTTACTGATGAAGTCCAGGAGAAGAACATTGAAGAGTTTGTACGATCAGGAAACCAGGAGGTCCAGAGACTTGTAGAGAACTGTGGGAACAGGTTCCACTGTCTCAACATTAAGGAGAGTGGAGATGGTTCTCAGATCTCAGAGCTGCTGGAGAAGATAGAGAAGATGTTGGAAGGAAATGGAGAGAAATTCTAAGGCAGTGAGATCTTTCCGGAGACAGAATCTCAAATCAGAGCAATGGAGACAAAGATCCTGAAAGAAAGAGAAGAAAAGAGGGTGATGGAAGAGAGAGAAATGAAAGAAAAACTAGAAACAGAAGTGCAGAATTCTCTGAGAAAGATAGAGGGAGCGGTGCGAGAGCATGAAGGAGAAATAAAAGAACTTAACGACCGGACGACTGAGCTGGAGAGAAAGATGAAAGAAGAGAAGAATGAAGAGAAAAGGAGGGAACTGGAACGAGAGCTAGAAAGAGAGTTAGAGAGAAGAACAGAAATGGAGGAGAAGGTGAAGAGACTTAAAGAAAAGAGAGAGAGGGAGAGGAGAGAGATGGAGGAGAAACACAGACAGGAGATGGAGGAGATCAGGGAGACGTATGAAGGAGAAGCCAGAATGGAGGCAGAGAGGAACCTCATGAAGATCCTCATGCCTGAACTCCAGAAAAACATTTTGGCCTCAAAGTTGAAGATGCAGGAAGAGTTCAGCAGGCAGATGGAGGAGAAGAACAGAGAACTGGAGATCCTGGAACAGAGACATTCTGAGCTCACAGAGACTCACTCACTTCTGGAGGAGGTTTATGAGCGAGCTGTGAAGAGCAGCTCAGACGTAGAGAGAGACGAGGAGTCAAAGGGAATCTCTCAGAAGGTGAAGGATTGGTTTCGCTGAGGGATTTTATGAACACAGAGCATGAGGACTCAGATAAGAGGAGTTTCATTCAGCTGTGCTGAGCCTCACAGTGAAGACAGTCGAGTCTGTAGAAGAGGTGCGTGAAGATGTTCTAAAAGTTTGCTGAAATGACCTTCAGTAAGATGTTGAGTTCATTAGTTTTTATGAATGAAATGTTTACTTGTGAAGTACCTCGTGGACCAGCCCTGTCTAATTCACACGTGTTTATGAGGCTGAAGATCTTCCACAAGCTGACACTTAAAAAGCTTCATTGAAAAATGAGGGAACCAATCCACAGCAGAAATGCCTCCCGATGTGTCGTTCACGAGCGAGTTGACCCTTTGTGCGGCTCTTTAAGTGAATGAAGTTCACCTGATTAAACCTTTAAAAGCTGCTACTGTAAAGAAATAGGTGGAAACAAGCGGGCTCTAATCTGAGTGACTTCTTTTTTTGAATGGTCTATTTTTTTTTTTTTTTTTATTGTGTGATTTCATATGTACATCACTGTACAATTCAAATTGCGACGCACATTTATGTACAAGGACCACATGCACATTGTCTGTGAAACACTACAACAGTTCGAATAAATAAAACCCGTACTAACTGTGTAATAGAACTTGATGTTTTATACCAAACATAATGGAACAATATACCATTAAGTAAATAATAAGGTTTAGCTTAATTAAGTTGAATAATTTAAGGGATTTATGTGCACACAGATGAATCAGAAGCCAAAGCTGAATTTGGCTAAATTATAAAAGGCAGAAGTGGTCAAATGAAGAGCCGTTTGGGAGCAGAGAGAGTCGACTCTTCTTGATGAGCTGAACCAAATGATCCAGAATTCTCATCACTGTCATGAATACATATACAGTATATTTGTAGAAACAAATTGTTAGTGTTCGTTGTGGAAAACCCCCCACTTAAGTAATCAGACACACAATGCACTCGGTTTGACTAACAACAGACTATTCAATACACAGAACTGTGGTTCTCTCTCTGTGCAATAAATCTGCTCTTCATTCTATGTGGAATAATGCAGCACACAAGACTCTACACTTTACACTGCACTGACACTTTACACCTATGCAACTTAGCCTGTAATCAGTTATAGTTGATGCACTGCCTTGTCCTCTATGTCTTTATGTCTCTTATATCTCATGTTCTGTCTGCGAGGAGGTTATTCAGGTAAGCATTTCATTGTGCTCTGTACACTGTACTTTGTACATATGATAAATAAACCTCAACTTCAGTTCAGCTACACTGTGGAGATGAACACAAGTGAGGCGCTTGGCATCAGTGACACTGTGTGTTCTTGAGATTCTTATGATGGATGGATCTCTTCGAATAGACATGATGTGATCTTAGATCTCTACTCATACTGTAACACACCACCAGAACTGTGGGAGACTGTCTTTCCCCCTAAAGCACAAACACAAGGAGCTGAGAGTGTACAGGAAAACACTGCTCGAGCTCCTCTGCCACCTTGTGGACTGAGAAAGCAGCAGCCGTCCGTGTTTAAGGGTTTAAATCCTTTTTTTTGTGTGTTTGTTTTTTTGAGTTCTTGCTGTTTGTGTTGGTTTAAAACGGTCACCTTTCCTGCGAGAGGAACTGAACCCTGACTTTTATGTCTGTCAGTAAAAGAGAAGCTGTCCTTAGAAGGACAACGAGCCCCCACCCTGACCTCTGTTAATAATAATAACAGTAGTAATAACAATAATAAACTTTATTGATACAGAACTTCTCAAAAGTAAGTAACACTTTACAAGCATTAAAATGATGTGAGACTGAAGTGAACAAATTCAGGCCATTACAACAAAAAAAAAAAGGCACAACGAAACAACAATAATAAAAAGGGTTGACATGTTGAAAAGAAATCATTGAAAACGTGTTAGAAATAAATGGATGTGAATCACTAAAAAAACTCATCAATAAATCAATAAATGGTCCTGAAAGAAGGTGAGCTAGAAAGTAATATAACTATTTAAAGGAACGGTAAAAAAGACGTCATTACATAATAAAAGTTCTCGGCGGTGTGATATCGGGGTACAGTGACGCAGTCGATCCATGATTCGGGTTAGACAATTCAGGGCTCATGGTTCGATATAGCTGATCCATGATGCAATAAGACAGGGGTCTCAACCCTGTCCAGAAAGGGCTGCTGTGGGTGCAGGTTTTCATCAATAAGATAAATGATAAACATGACTCGTGATTTGGTTTGATAGTTGATTCAAGGTTCAGGTTTTGAGAAAGTCAAGTCATGATTCGGTTCGATAGACAATTCAGGGTTTCAGTTCGATACACTCTGACCCCATTATATCCCTGAGATTACAGCTGGAGGGCGGTAGAGGGTGTTTGAGGTGAATGTGCTGGACTGGGCTGTTGATCGGTGCTGGTTTAACACTACAAACACTACATGCAGATACATCAAATATCAAAATTAATAGATGGATTATCCTCCATGTCACGTCTTTCAATTGTCATATATTACAAAATTATGAAACGAGGCTTGCTTTCTTTCACACACCCAGCCCTGCTCTCTCTCTGAGCTCCCCGAGTCTCCCTCGACCAGCGGACACTGCCGGAGAGTCTCACTCAGGTTTACAGTCGTGACCGAGTCCTGCAGAGTAAAAACACTCAGTGTAAGAGCAGCCTGTGTCCTTTAGAACCCGCAGCAGGTCATTACAGTGGTCCACTGCTGGACCACCAGGCTCTCCAGTAGATATTCAGACATGACCAAAATATCAAAAAGAAAAAGAAACACTTCCTTGATAATGCTAATTTCTGCTTGCGCTCCTGTGGGATTCCTAGCTGTATGTTAGCTCTAAGCTAAGCAGCGACATCTGAGGTTTCTATAGTGACTCCTTCAGCGTTTCTGGAGTGACTCTTTCAGTAAAGAATTCTGGCAGAGAGCTCCCAACTTCAGCCCGACTAGAATTAACAACACACAAACAACAAAATAACAAAATAACTAGCTAAAATAACAGATTCAACCAAGTAGTCAATCTCTTTCTGTCTTTCTCTTTATCTCTCTCTTTCTCCCTCTCCTCTCTCTCTCTCCCCTCTATTATTCTCTCTCTGTCACTCTCCTTTTCGCTCTACTATCCATTTCCCACCTTCCTGTCCCCTCTCCCTTCCTCCTTCTCTTTCCACCCCCTCCCCTCCCCCCCCTCCCCTCTCCCCTCTGCTTCCGAAATCAGGGAAGCTGGGACTGTTTGTTACAAATGTACTGAATTACTGTGAGCAAATCTTACAATCTTCATCCACATCTTCTTCCCCTTCAACTGAGAGAGGATCCAATCCTGTAAACGAAAACACACAAAGTAACACTTAATTTACCAACAGGTATAGCTTGTTTTCTCATTGACCTCCTAATGACTGTGACCACCTGATCAAAGCTCAGACAGTTGCACCTCTCAGGAGCTCCAGAACGGTCATTTTTAAATTTTACTTTAGTTTACTGTATTAACCAGTTTTAATATTTCACTTCAGATCAAAGGGTTTCATTTTAATATTACATGTTCGTTTACTGGAGGGTGAACAGGGTTTTAGACAGATCTGTGATTCTCTGACTCTGTTCACATCTGAACTTCAGACTGTTTGGGCCAATCTCGTTTCTAAAGGTTCTAATTCCTTTCCTTCTAAACTTCACCATGAAAAATGAAAAAAAAAAAGGTAATTCGTGCCTTTAAATATGAATCTAAATGGTCAGTGCATGATTTATACGTTCCAGATGAGACACAACAACTACTAGAAATAATAGCAACAACAATAATGATCACAATAATCAGCAACATTAACAGAATAAAAATGATAATAAATAATATGATACAATAAGAAGAAGAATGGATTTTTTTTTTTCAGATTTCTCAGATGTACCTTATTTTCATCTGTAACTTTGCTAATCCTGGCCTTTCTGTCGTGACAGAATTTCTGGGCTTCAGCGCAGCTCCCTTCAGCCTCCCAGAACAAATAAAACTCATCATCATGGAGATGCCACAGCTCTTCTTTCACACTTTTCCCATCTACAACATATGTGTGTGTGTGTGTGTGTGTACAAACAGGACCTTTACTTGCAGTTTACTTCACCTGTAAGTTTTAGAGTTTGCAGAGCTATATTATACAATTGTAGAGTTATAGAGCATACAGAGCTATGTTATACAATAGGACAGTTATAGAGTGTACAGAGCTATATTACACAATTGTAGAGTTATAGAGCGTAAAGAGCTATATTATACAGTTGTAGAGTTAGAGAGTACAGAGCTATATTATACAGTTGTAGAGCTATAGAAAGTACAGAGCTATATTATACAATTGTAGAGTTATAGAGCATACAGAGTTATATTATACAGTTGTAGAGTTATAGAGCATACAGAGCTATGTTATATAATAGGACAGTTATAGAGTGTAAAGAGCTATATTATACAGTTGTAGAGTTACAGAGTGTAAAGAGCTATATTATACAGTTGTAGAGTTATAGAGCATACAGAGTTATATTATACAGTTGTAGAGTTAGAGAGTACAGAGCTATAAAATACAATTGTAGAGTTATGTAGCATAATGACCTATATTATACAGTTGTAGAGTTATAGAGCATACAGTTATATTGTACAATTGTAGAGTTATAGAGCATAAAGAGCTGTATTATACAGCTGTAGAGTTAGAGAGTACAGAGCTATATTGTACAGTTGTAGAGTTATAGAGCGTAAAGAGCTATATTATACAGTTGTAAAGTTATAGAACGTAAAGAGCTATATTATAAAGTTGTAGAGTTAAAGAGTGTATAGATCTATATTACACAATTGTAGAGTTAGAGCATAAAGAGCTATATTATACAGTTATAGAGTTAGAGTGTACAAAGCTATATTATACAGTTGTAGAATTAGAGCGTACAGAGCTATATTATACAATTGTAGAGTTAGAGTGTAAAGAGCTATATTATGCAGTTGTAGAGTTATGGAGCGTATAGTTATATTACACAATTGTAGAGCTAGAGAGCGTAAAGAGCTATATTATACAGTTGTAGAGTTAGAGAGCATAAAGAGCTGTATTATACAGCTGTAGAGTTATAGAGCGTACAGAGCTATATTATACAATTGTAGAGTAATAGAGCGTAAAGAGCTATATTAAACAATTGTAGAGTTATAGAGCGTAAAGAGCTATATTATACAGTTGTAGAGTTAGAGCATAAAGAGCTATATTATACAGTTATAGAGTTAGAGTGTACAAAGCTATATTATACAATTGTAGAGTTAGAGTGTAAAGAGCTATATTATACAATTGTAGTTATAGAGCGTAAAGAGCTATATTATACAATTGTAGAGTTACAGAGCATAAAGAGTTATATTATACAATTGTAATTAAAGAGCGTAAAGAGCTATATTATACAGTTGTAGAGTTATAGAGCTTAAAGAGCTGTATTATACAATTGTAGAGTTATAGAGCGTAAAGAGCTATATTATACAATTGTAGAGTTATAGAGCGTAAAGAGTTATATTAAATAGTTGTAGAGTTAGAGTGTACAGAGCTATATCATACAATTGTAGAGTTATAGAGCGTAAAGAGCTATATTATACAGTTGTAGAGTCATGGAGAGTACAGAGCTATATTATACAATTTTAGAGTTACAGAGCTATATTATATAGTTATAGAACATACAGAACTTACAAAGCTATATTATACCATTATAAAATGTATAGAGCCTATAGAGCTACATTATACAGTTATATTACATATGGAGCTATATTCTACAGTTTGAGTTCGTAGAGCTTTATCATACAGTAATAGAGCACATAGAGAAGTATTATACACAAATAGAGCACATGTTGCTCTATTCTACAGTGTTAGAGCTATATAATAGTTATAGAGCGTATATTCTTCCATAACTGATGATAACGCCTGATCAGCTGCTCCTGCATGTTTGTGCATGTGATCTGTATGTAGTCTGGTGTTGGAACTGTGGGTGAGTTTCTGTGCTGAAATCAGGGCTGTGTTTACAGGCGTCCTCACCAGTGGTTTCTGATGCAGTCACTGCAGTGGTTTGCTGGTATTTTGCAGCTGCAACATCAGAAGAAAATGTACGTTTCAGGAGAAGGCGGCTTGAAATAACTAAAATCTGAATACCTGCTTCTCTTTATTTGGATACATTTAGTTTTTCTTAAAAATATGAATGCAATATATTTTACTTATTTAAATATATTTTTAGGTTAAATACATTCTGTGAGATACTTTGTGATAATGTTGTGTAACCATCCTTTGACTTAAACAAACAAATCCCTGAAAAGGCAGAAATTATGACAAAACTCTACATTTATTAGGTAGTAACTGTATATTAGAACTCAGCATGAAGCACCAGCATGTACTATTTTGTGCGCCTGTGGTCAAACAGGATGTGTTGCTTTAGATGAATGAATAATACCTACAAAGGCTTGGTATTTCTGAACAAGCACTAAATTCACCCTAAGTCACCCTTAAAAGATGTCATTCCATTTTATGATCGACAATAACTTTGTTTTCGTTGCAGCATTTCTAAATATATCTAGGATGGGGACCCAATGTATTAATAGTCAAGTTTCCATCTGGATACTAAATACAGACTCAAATATCAATGTAATGCAACAAATAATCGAGTACTGAAATGACTGGGGCCCGTTCCTTCAAGCAGTTAGGGTGCCTGAGAATTACAGATATATACAGTACCTTACAAAAGTCTTAGACACCTGAGAAAATTATACCCATTTAGCTGAGCAGTATGTTTTTAAAAGCTCATATTGGAAAGTATATAAATAATATTAATACAGTAAATGGTAATTTTATGTCTATATGTTCTCAGACCTCTCCTCATGGAACCATCGTAGTTTTAATCAAATACCTCAAATAACTTATTCAGCTCAATCGATACTTCATTAGATAAAATAAGGAGCTGCTGATGGAATTTCACAAATCCTAGAGGTGAAATCTGGAACCAAATCTGTGTTCTTCTGATCAGCTCAAAACGTACTTTTTACAAACAAAACAAACCTTGATATTATTGAATGCTTTCTTTTTTGTCTGCATTTATTCTAATGTTAGCTTGTGTATTTGCTGACAACATTTTTATCAGATAAATGACTATCAGTTTGCAGACTTTTTCACAGTACTGTATTCTCGTCACGGTTTCAGTGGTTAAAAGTGTTAAAATACTTACTAAAGAGTCCAACAATAATCAGTAAAATGACCAGCAACAGAGTGTTGATGACCAACAGCACCATCTTTATCTTTGTGCCCCTCACTGATCCTGTGAGAGAGATGGACGGAGGTGGATGAATGAAAATGAATGAGAGAAGATGTTTTCCCATAGTGA
>JBBJLS010099160.1:0-20637 GCA_037577275.1 Bryconaethiops microstoma | reverse complement strand
GTGTGTGTGTGTGTGTGTGTGTGTGTGTGTGTGTGTGTGTGTGTGTGTGTGTGTGTGTGTGTGTGTGTGTTTAGCATGCGTGATCAGGTTTGTGTGAGCATCAGCAGAGCTTGTTTGTTTTTTACTTCTGTTTTTGCATGTGTGATTCACACTTTTTGCAAAGCTGTGGATTTCCAGACAGACCACTTACAGCTTGTGCACACTGTGGTTGAGATTACTGAGTCAGCATGTTTCCCTTTATAGGTGAAGGTCTTTTGTGCAAAACAACAAAGAGACGAGGAATCCAGGTCTAACAACTGCGTCTATGAAGACATGCGAGCACACCGCAAGCAGTAAACAGCAACTGCTTCCATTAAGACCATAACCAAATGTGTGTATACGAAATATATATATATATAGATATATACATTTGCCACATAGGACGAACTGCAGTCCCACGGTAATGATCCAACACCAGTCACTCGATCAATATTTTGTAGATGGGTGTATTATTATGAGTAAAAGGTCATATAAATGAGTGCAATGGGATTTGTGTCCAAGTTAGTAAAATAAATAAATAAATAAAATAAAATAAAAAAATTAAATGTAAATGTAATAAAAAGTCAGGGTTGAAGCTGCAGAAAAGAACAACTTATACAAATAAATAATTAAAAAGTGTATATTAGTGCAAGTGATATGAGGATGCTTTAAAGTATACCAGGAAGTCAAGCTTGTTTTTTTATCCTTATGTAAACATATACAGATGAGCTGGACATTAAGACCAACAAAACAGCTCCTACAAGATCTTAGTGGTGCTCTTTGGCATCTTGTACAAAGATATTAACAGAGGTCCTAGTAGATATGAGATGGAGTCGCCTGAGCTCGGACTCACAAATGCTTGGTCGGTCTAATAGCCTGGGATAGCTGGTGGCCTAGTGGTTAGAGAGTTACCCCTGCAATCAGAAGGTTGTGGGTTTGAGTCCCAGGACTGCTAGTGGCACCACTGAGGTACCCTTACACTGCTCCCCAGGCTCACAGGGTTAAATGCAGAGAAAGAATTTCACACTGTTCACACTGTGTGCTGTGTTGTGGCGTGTTCGTGCGTGACTATAAGGGGCTGTTTTGTTCTCTTCATTAGGAGGTGTTACACCTTGAACTCCTTGTTATGTTCCTCAGACCTCTGAACAATGACTGCAGTGTTTCAGGAAGCATTCTTCTGCTGAAACAGGCTGCTGACCTCTTGCAATACTGTAGCCATGTCTGTTCCGCAAGTATTTGTCGAACTGACATCTGCATGAAACCCTGTCCCCCAAGGTTCAAACAGAACATTGTTCAGAGCAGCACAATGCATCACCTTCCTTTGTCCTGAGGTCCAAAGTTGACACTCGTGTGCCCACTGGCAACTCTGTTGTAGACGGTGTCAACACGGGCACTCTGACTGGTCTGCAGCTATCCAGCCCCATATTCGGCGAGCTGTGATGTAAAAGCTCTATTTGTTGTGGCAGATTACTCACGTAACCAAAACCAGTAGCAGTTTTGTTGGTTCAGACCAGATGGGATAGCTTTCGTTGCCCTCAGGCATTTGGTGGGCCTCAGGGATTAAGCACACTATCGCCTATTGGTGATTTATCCCTTCTCTTATCGCTGCAAGTCGGTGCTCATCAGGAGTCTTGCCGTTTTGGAATTGCTCCAATTGAGTCATTACAAGTAGGCCCCACTCAAAGTTACTCAGGGCTTCACAGCTAATTCCTTTAACACGTTTATATAGTTAATTTTAATAATTAATATAGCATACTAACCTCTACTGTTTGTTTACTGTCCAACATATACCATACCTTCATATGTCCATGTGTGGGTTATAATGTTTTGGCTTATCTGTGTATACTTATCTTGTGTTTTTGAACAGTTGTTGTGTGCTGATGATTGGTAATATATTTTTAATAAAGACCTTTTTTAAATTCCTTTTTGTTGTATCATACAGTTCATTATCTCTCTTTCTCTCTGTTTTATGATGTTAAACATAAACACAAATTTACACAGAATTACACAGAAGCACAGAACCAGGGTGATTGGTGGTGTTTGTGCGTGATGGAGGGAGGGTAACTCAAATCAGTGACTCATGCCTCATGTTCACCAGTCTTTATGAGGGACATGCTGTCAGGGGATGTTTTGGGTGATTATAGAGTTAAACAGCTTAAAATAATGGATTTTATATTTATATACAATGCACAGAGAGCTGTCTACACACTCAGGACACTGAGTCTTATTTACACTGTTTTGTTTGTTTCACGGTGTCTTATGTTTGTTGCACTGTATGTACACTGAGGAACCTGAGCCTCGCCATTTTGACTCTGTTGCTATGACAAAGTTTATTTTGACTTTTTATTAATAACAGTAACATTAATAACATTTTATTAATAACATTCCACTTTTAAAAAGCTCTTTCCACTTCCTTTGCTCTTGGCTGCACTGAAGTACATTTTAAACTTCCAACACAAAACTATAAATAAAACACTTTTTTAATCAGGTATGCATTAGCGGTCGCAGTCCCCAGAGTACTACCTGAGGTCTTCGTCCTGCACCCCTTTCCATGTGCAGGTCTGTTTATGTTTGGGTACAGTGCTTAGCAACCCAACTGCAGCAGAGTGAGGCTCTTGATTCAGTGTCTAGGCATCTGTTAATCAGCTTCCCTACAGACTGTGCTTCTCCTAAAGACCTACACCACTCTGCTTTAAGCCCGGAGCTCAGTGTGGTCCTCTTCGTCCCTTCTAAGGGGCTTCACCTTCATCAGTGTTGTCTCTCTCTCTCTCTCTCTCTCTCTCTCTCTCCAGAATCTCGGGCAGCTTCCTGTTTGGCGACCACACATAGCGAGCTTTGTCATTTACATTTACATTCACGGCATTTATCAGACACTTTTATCCATTCCCTAACTACAGGGGACTTCCATTCCCTAACTACAGAGGACGGTCTCCCTGGAGCAACTGGGGGTTAAGGGTCTTGCTCAGGAACCCAGTGGTGGTGCTGGAGGTAGGATTCGAACCCACAACCTCTTGGTCCAGAGGCAAGTATCCTACTAGGCCATTTCCTTGTGACTTCTGTTGAGAAGTGAAACGTGCTTCCACTGATTTCCCAGTTGCATTCCTGGCCGGCCTGAGAGAAAGATTACCTGTTTAAACGGACCTTGTTACGTGAAAACTGACTGTTTATGTTTCTCTGGACCTCTATTCTGGATTGAAGCTTTTGTATTAGTTCACCCTGGTCTCTCTGCTATTTGTAAAATTTGTTTTAGGAACTCTGTTACTGTTATATTCTAGTTTTTTTAGTTTTTGTTTATTTCTTCTAGGTTAAATCTGTTTATTTTCCCTTTTGATTCTGCAGTGCTTCTCATTCTTGTTATCCCTTGGATCATCTTGAGTTGTTTTATTTTTTTGGTTTTCATGTCACCCCAGCCCTCTAAGCATTTCCAATCCTACGATTACATCCTGCTTACCTAGAAATTCACAGTCGTTGATTACACATGGGCAGGAAGGATACGATACACAAATTAGCCCTTTTAACCAGTTGCTAAATTTGTTGACTGCGGGCTGAACGAACACAGTTGTCCCAGTTTCTGCAGGTGGAAGATACTTGATTACAGTCACAATGTAACATGATCCAGGGACCATAAATAAGTGCTGCAATGCAAGGTGTTTCTTTTGCGAAAAAAAATTTTCAACTCGAAAACTGCTTCATCAGTCAAATTATAACAAATTATATTGAACTCAGATACTTATTTTAAATGAAACAGTGTTTCACTCATACTATAACTGATTTGAATAAAAACAGTTCCATATAACAGTAAATTGAGCATCATTAAGAGGTAAAAAGTAACTACTTACAACTGACTCAGTCTCATGTATGTCTTTAACAGTTCCATGAATTTATATTGAACATTGTGAAATAATAGTTTTACTTTGAGTCATGGCATACACATTTTTGTTGATATCTTATAGTCAGTCATATTTTCTTAGTCATTACCTGGGTTCATAGTTAAATAGTTTTAATCAAATTTAAAAAATGAGACCACTGTAATTCATTTTTAAATCAGCATCTCTATGAGTATGACAAGCATTCCATGACAGGTGTTCAGGTAATTACCTGAATAAAATCGTATGTAATGAGAAAAAGTATAAAAACCCACTGCTGTAACACTCTCCTCTCACAGTGTGACCAGTTAGATGGTAAAACACTATCATTTCTCTTAATTTGATGTTTAGTCATTTCCTTTAAAATTATGCTTGAAAGAACATTATTTTTATTTGGAAATGAAGAGAAATATTGTCAGCAGTTCTTAAAAATGAAGGCAAAGCTGTTCAGTTCAATATTTGCACCTTTAAAAGTTAAAACCGGAAAACATTTTTGCAGTGGTCTCTTTTTTTTCCAGAGCTGTAGAGTGGTTTGATGTTTCGTACTAGAGGAATTAAAAGCTCCCTCACAGATAGTTATTACATTAAAATCATTACAAATCCTAGTTTTATCATAATTTATCATCATTGTCATTAACAATCATTAACAATACCTGCTATACAGAAACTCATTTTGTATGGTTAAAAGAAAATCGAAGTTTCTCAAGAGAAACTAGTGGTTGAACACCTTTTAGTGGATGAATTATACCCCTGAATCCTTTAAGTTCCTCTTTAATTCAGTTCTTTGGTACTAGCTCTGCTCTGGGACTGTCACTCACACTTCTCATAGAGTCTCATAGGATTCTGGATGAGTGGAGAACTTTAATTGCATTTCTAAATGCCACTCAGTGCTTCACAGTAGATTTCTGAGCTGTAATTTCTTTTCCTGTTGTTTTTTATACTGCAGTCATTATTTTATGTTCAAGCAGCATGGCCTTACAAGAAAATAACGTATCTTCTCTTAAGTATAGAAAATCTGGTTTACAGCTTTCCCATGGGTTGATTATGCAAGAAACCATCACTGCACCTTAAATGCAGCCCACGTGGGGGTTTCTGAAGGAAAGTCACACTTCTTTTATCCACCTACTTCATCTTCAGATATGTGTACAAATATCATTTTGAGATGCTTTAGCACACAGTGTCAAATGTCACCTTTGCTGAAACAAAATAAAGAGCTAAGGTCAATGAGAAGCTTATGCGTAAACCTCAGCGAGGACGAAGGGCTCTGCTCAGGTTAATTGTGAGTTTCAATTCCTGTTTTTGGTGCATTTTATGTAGCTGGAGGAAAACCAGGCCAGCTAAAAGACTGAAGGACGTCTTAAAAACAGCTTGCAGACTTCCTCCACACAAGGCAGTGGTCGTCGTTTGAGACCCCACAAAGGAAATCTCACCTCTTTCTCATAAAGTCACCTCTCTTCTACTCTCATTTCCACTCAAGAGTATACCCAGAAGAGTGTGTGAACTGTTCCCGTAAACATCCGCCGTCACACGGCAGCTCAGCACCAATCATTTCAATTGAACATAAACAAGCATTTAGATTTAGAATGTTATTGGTGATTGTAGCTACATTAAATATATTCAGAAACCTTTTTAATATGTTTTTTCAAGAGTTCCTTATTAAAGATGATGGTCATTTATTAAACTAACTGTTCAGTTGCTTCACAGTCGTTACCACATGACAATGTCTGAGGTTGAGTTTTTATTTTAAGTAAGTAGAGCACTGTGTAGCAGCAGTGTAAACACAATAAGCATCATAGATGGTTCAATGGTTGTCGATGATTCAAAGTGTTGTACGTAGCTCTTTAAAGGATTGTTTTTATAATTGTTCCATACCAAAAGCATCGCTGAGTCAGACCTTTGACCTTTACAGCACAGCATGGTTACCACATATTTTTTTCAAATATTATTCCACAAAAATACCTGCATTATTGAGCATGTGTGGTGTAAGATGAAGGAGGAGGCTTGGAAGACGAAACCAAAGAATCTCGATGAACTCTGGGAGTCCTGCAAGACTGCTTTCTTTCCCATTCCAGACGACTTCATCAACAATTTATTTCAGTCATTGCCAAGACATATGGATGCGGTCCTCCAAGCTCATGGAAGTCATACATGTTATTATTTTTTCCAAGGCACCATGACTTTATGTTCTAATGTTATTGTAGCATGTTTGTGTATTCTAAATAAAGTATATGTATAATTTCTACATTATTTTTGTATATGACAATATAGAAAGGGCAAAAATTTGACCTTTCTGTCCTAATTAAATGATACGACTCGACAAATGATGCAAAACTTTATTTTGGTATAATAAGCAAAATCTAGAGGGCTTTGTCTTTCTTATAAGCCATTTCTGATTCCAACTGATTAACTACAAGCCAAGTTATTATTTGTTGTTCCTACAACTTGGTTAAGTGACAAGACTTTTGAAAGTCTTACCCTTAACAAAAATGTATACAGGGGTGGACTGGCAATCTGTGCATTCTGGAAAAGTCCAGAACGGCCGTCTCGGGCCTGACGGCCGCGCACCAGACAGACGCTCTGGACTTTTCCAGGAGAGAGGGAGAGAGAGAGAGAGAGAGAGAGAGATTGATTTAAATTCAGCGCGGCAGAACAGCCGTTCTGGACTTTCCCAGAGAGAGAGACAGAGAGAGAGAGAGAGAGATTTAAATTCAGCACGGCAGAATGGACAGATTGCCACTCCACCCCTGTATACATTTTAAGGGTAATGTATTAAGCTGAATTTAAAATTAAATTAAAGTGTATCGAATTCCATCATTTTGTCTTTAAATCTTCCTCTCTCTCTTACTCTCTCTCTCTCTGTCTCTCTCTCTGTCTTTCTTTCTGTCTGTCTCTCTCTCTGTCTCTCTCTCTTACTCTCTCTATCTCTCTCTCTCTCCCTCTCTCTGACTCTCTATCTCAAATATATATATATGGGCACCGGGACCATTATATTAGCGAGGGACATGCGCCACCCCAGCGAAAAGTATGAGGGAAACACGCAAGAGGCTAAATGCAGCATGCTCCACTGCTCAAAACCACAATCGCAAATCAGTGATACAGATGCTAACATGCTATAATTAGAAATGATGGCCTGGCTCAGTGCTATATTAATTAGAGTGTGGGTTCAGATATGTGTGATAGATGTAGGCTACTGTTCAGTAATGCATTCGGTACAAAAGAGGGGAAGAGAAGATGGACTCATAACAAAAAACCTGTTGCATGCAATGTTTCCATAAGTTTTCAATAATGCTGCTTTGTCACTTTTTACCTGCCCTGTCTGCACCCGTGAAATTTTCTAAGTAACTGACCTGAACCCACTCATGTCCTAGGTTACAGGTCGACCCACACATCACTACTGACCGGTCTACAGCTACACAGCCTGTAATAACTATAATGTACTGTCTGTTCTAACATTTTTTTTATAGTAGCCAGCATTTCCGCTTTGAACAATTTGTGTTACAGCAGTTTCTTGAGATGGGATCCCCATGTGCAGCAGCGAGGCTTGGGCATACATGACCCTGCCATCTGTTTTCAGGTTGTCCTTACTTGGACCAGTTTTGGTAGGTACTAACCACTACATGGTGGGAACACCCTGCACAAGGTCTGCTGTTTGTAGAGAGGCTCTGATCCAGTTGTCTGGCCATCACAAGTTGTGCATTTTCACTTATTTATTTATTTTTTTTAACCTGTCGTGTCCGACATCTTAGCAAGCAGAATGTGAAGCTGGGTGCCATGATGTGCCAGACAGTTTTGCTTTGACAAATGGGGCTTTAACAGTATAAGCCCCTCTTGTTATTTGAATTTTTATTTATTTATTTATTCATCTGATTTATAATTAAGCCAGACAGTAGAGAAAAATAGAGAAAGAGATACAAGTGAACACAAAGAGAAAAGGAAAGGAGCCAATAGAGAGAAAGAAAATGGGGAAAGACCAAGTGAAACAGATCCAAGTGAAAACTGCTGCCACTGTGTCATCGCTCCGAATGCTGCATCTGAAAAACTAGAACCAGCCACACAAACACAGAACAAAATACAAAGCAATGGCAACATGTAACAGCACAGAAACAACATACACATCTGCTGCAACACTGTAACAGCACAGAAACAACATACACACCTATGGCAACACTGTAACAGCGCAGAGACAACATACACACATACAGCAACATTGTAACAGTGCAGATACAACATACATACCTACGACAACACCATAACAGTGCAGAGACAACATACACACCTACTGCAACACTGTAACAGCACAGAAACAACATACACACCTACTGCAACACTGTAACAGCACAGAAACAACAAACACACCTACGGCATCACTGTAACAGCACAGAAACAACATACACACCTACTGCAACACTGTAACAGCACAGAAACAACAGACACACCTACGGCATCACTGTAACAGCACAGAAACATGTATATGCATGAGCGTATATGTGTGTGCATGTGTGAGTAGATGTGTGTTGCCCACCTCTTTATGGCACATTTTTCCTGCTTCCAACACACCAACCTCAAGAACTGACTGGGCACCTGTTGCCTAATAAACCACACCCCCTGACAGGTGTCATAGTGACGAGATACTTAGTATTATTGATTGGATTATTTCCATATAAGTCTGGAATAAAACAGTTTCATGATAACTGATAAAGTGTTTTTCAAAAAGAGAAAAATTATTAAGAACAACTGACCGTCCACAAGTTCCATAGCAGGTCCTATCGTGTATTAAATCTTTCTGACCTCTGTAGTTCACCCTTGTCTGTTTTGCTATTTTAACTCCACCCAGAGTCCTGCAGAGAGGAAATGGTCAGAAGAAAACAGACATCTCGGCTGTTCTACATCAAAGTGTGAGGAAATCAAAGAGGGTATAAAAATACAGTAACAGAAAAAACACGAAAAATTAGCCTCGGGATGTTTTTTTGAAGTTTTTGGATAATATTCTGGGTGCTTTCCACTGTGAAAGAGAATCAGAAGCAGAATCAGAAAAAATTATTGATCACGGAGGAAATTGCTTATGTTATGACTACACAGACACAGAGTCACAGAGACAAGAACAATATAAAATTTAATATAAAGTCAAAATTAAAGTATGAAAACACTCTGTACTAAATACACTATACTTTATACACAACATGCTGTGGTCAGTAAGAAATGTGGATATAAATACTATAGATATATAAATAAATTACTGCTGAAGTGGTTTACTAGTAACAGTGATTTGGAGTTGTTCTCTATACTGAGTCTGATATTGCACATAGTAATGACAGAAGTAGTGATTTTGCATGATACACTGTAGTAAAGTGTAAAGTGTAAAAAGTTTAAAGTTGAACATAATAATAAAGATAAAACCTCCTGAAGACTCATTTGTTCAGACAGCATTTCCTCTCCTGATGCACTACTGTTGTATTACACATATATAAAGATTTAGCACTCTGGTTCTCACACAGTCCTGAAACTTGAATGTTTTCTCATATTGTAAGTTGGATAAAAGCGTCTGCCAAATTAACGTACTGTAATGGAAGATACTGCACATATTGATAATGATAGAGTTCAAGGATGTAATCTGAAGAGAAACAGAAACTCTGAATAGATCACAAGACTTACATACAGATCACACCTACCATCATTGCTTTTAAGTATTTGTGTTTTTTCACGCTTGAAATTAAGATTGTTCACTGCGTCCACTTCAGTGGAAGCCACACTTATCTCCTTTCTTACCTGCTGTTATCAGATCATTATGCATGACCACCTGTGAAACTGCTGAGTGTTTTAACTAAATGTACAATATTTTGACTACATAAGTGCGAATTACAGTCATATGGAAAGGTTTGGGTGCCCTTGGTCAAATGACATGTTTTATTGATAAATATCATGTACAAAGAACTCAACTCTACAGGGACTGTAGAGCACAATTACTGTAAACTGCTAAATGTAACATGATGGAGAAAAAAATTTATGTAAAATGTGGCCTGTGCAAAAGAATAAAATAAAACATTGTTTATTTGCTTATTTTCCAACTCAACAAATAAATGAAAATGCTTAACAGAGCAAGGAAGACCTGCTGCATCAGCTGACGTCATCGGGTTGTAAATGTCTGGAAGTCCTTAAAAGCAGTGGATTGGCAACAAAATGCTAGTTTCCAGTTCCTTTGATTAGAGAACAGGATATTCTGCTACCTGTGTATATGAAGACACTGACTCGATACAGTCAGTGTATCGAGTCAGTGGTATCTACCAGCTCTTTCACAACCAAGTCATTTTGAAGGGTCTGCTTCAGAAGGCCGACTTTCTGACAAGCTAATGCTTCATATGTGGATGCTGGACATAATCACATAGTTAATATTCACATGTTGCTACAAATTAAAGCTGGTTTCACACCTACCTCTGAGAAATGTGAGTCTTTACATTCATTTTGGTGGCCAATATCATGTTTCCAGCCTGCAGGAGCTACAACTAGCCTTCCAGCGAATAATAAGTATGAAAAATAGACAGTACCTACACAATCAGTACATAGATTCTACAAATGAAAATGAATTTCTAGTTGATAATGTTGTGCTGCATAAACATTTTCTGGTAGATTTACAGGCTTGTATCCTCCACTTGTTAGCTAAATAGGTATGGATCATTCTTATAATTTACAAAACTGACTTAGAAATGACAAAACAAGTTCAAGTTTTATCAAATTTTTTAGAACTTTACAATGAAACTGTCATTTATACAAGAGCACAAGGAGAGATCAGTTTAGCTGCTTATAATTCTACTTGCTCTGGTGTCTGTCATGTTTGCCACTGGGAAGGAGGATGCAGGTGCAGGAGTTACAATTATATAAACACTTTTAATAAAGCCAACACATCAACAGTCCAACACAGGGAGTCTCTCTCTCTTATTTGCTTCTTGAAAGGACCCCGTAGTGCTGACGAGCGAACCCTCTAATTCACTAGGAATGGATCTGATGTGGGTTCTGCTCCAAACCAGGAGCCTTGGAAATCACAAGGGTTCAGACGTTCTGCACCATGCAGGAGCTACGAAGGGAAATCATAGCCTGAGGGTGCTTCAGCCACCCTGGTTATTATTAAGAAATGAGAGACAAAGATAGACAAATCAAAGTTCGTTATGAACACAACAAAGGTTTTGGAGTTCTTAATCTCATGCAGACAGGAGCTCTACTTAAGCAGCAACTAGAGTCCACGAGCCAAATGAGAGAGAGTGAACATGAAGCCAGGAGAGTATGGTGGATTATGATGGTGACCACACACCGTTCTGCTGGACTGGCTGGCTTGTAAACCTGGAGACACGAGGGAGCGGGAGCACAACAGCCAATAACACGAGATAATTATCACATTGTTAACTAATAAGGGGAGACATCCGGAGACACGAGGGAAACCCTGCCTACGTCATACTAGAGAGAACACGAGGGCTAAATTAACACATGTGCGCTGCCTAGCAATGTACCAAACCAAAACAAATCTCCACATGGACAGGGGGGCATGGCAGGGCACGGATATGACAGTGTCCTCTGTCTTCATTGTCATTGTGTTGTACAAAGTTTGTCAATGAAGGTTTTAAGGCTGATGGATCAGTTTGAACAGAAAGCTGTGATTAAGATGTAATTTGAGGACACTTTCCAGCCATGGAATTCTGAAACCTGCTCTTGTGATTATTTTCATCACACACACACATACAAACACACACACACACACACACACACACACACACACACACACACACACACAAGAAGATTGGTGGCTGGGCTTTGTAAAAGCACAAAGCAGCCACTGTGATGCGACACACACATACATACCATAAATCGTTTCTATTTTCCATTTTCAAACAGTTCCTTCCCAAAGTTCAAACTTTGGGAGATCTTACAAAATTCTGTGTAAAAATTCACAGTGTGAATAAATATGATTTGAAATGAATGGCAAAGTCTAAAAGTTGGTGTTTTATGGGCCAAGTCAATTATCATGGAGCACCGAGAGGAATTACTTTCATCTGTGTTCTTCAAGACAGAATGTTTCACTCTCTAAACACTGAATACACATTCTTTAATCACTCACTTCTACGCTGTTCTTAATAAATCAACAAATTAATGAAGAAGTTCCTCCTTTTGGGTTTGTGCATCTGTTTTTTGTTTTTGTTTTTTAAAATGTGTTTGTTCATTTAATTTGTTCATAATTAGAATCAGAACTTTATCAAAGATATTCAGGAAAATCAACAAATTTAGTTATATGGCAAGTGGGGGCGTTGCACCTGTGTTTGTGTGTGTGTGTGTGTGGGTGTGTGTGTGAGAGAGAGAAAGAGAGAGACAAAGAGAAAGAAAGAGGGCGTGTTTTGTTGTAAGTCCTCACTGTGTAAGTGTGCAGTTAGCTGCAGGAGACCACCGCAGGGGGCTGCAGTGAAAAAAAAAACATAACAAAAACTGAAGACTCAACACTTAATCAGGCCATCAGTTGAACACAGGGATTTACGCAGAAGGATCCATCACTCTCTGCCTTTCCTTAATGCCCTCAATCACTCCATTATTACAAACAACACCCCCCCTCCCCTCTTTATTCTCGCTCTCTAAATACCTTTCCTTCAGCAGTGAAGTGTCTAAAGCCCCCCATTCAGCAGGAGCAGACAAAGGGGGCAGAATCTGTACCTGTCCATCTGAGGGCCTCCTAACTGCTCACCAGGCTTTGACCTGCAAAAGCATGTGACGAAAGGAAGTGTTTGCCATTTTCCCATCAAACATGAGAGGGGCATTTACTTCGTATTTAGTTTTTAAGGACATGAAAAAGAAAAAGACCTCACCTACAAGATCTTAAATACAATACATTTATAATGTTCATTTAAGTAGTGAACCCACTCTTGGCACATTCCCACAGGTAAGCAGTTCTGTCTGGGTACAGCACCACAGGTCGACAAATGTCACAGTATTGTGGATAGAGTACCATGGGAAAGTCAAATACACAGCACTACCGTACCTCACCCATTAGGGAGAGAGAAAGCACAAGGGGGTAAATAACCTCAAGGGCAAAGGGGCATGTTACCCCAAATAAACCCACACGAAAATTCGTCAAAATTTAAAAAAAAATCCCAGACTAACTTCCCTATTGACCAAGAGTAGAAAGAAAAAGACAATCCACAACCAAAAGTCCCTCAGGCATGGGGGCTTTGACAGTTCAATAAAAACCTGTCCTTTTCCAGCTTCTCTTATAGTTACTGAACAATGAACTTCAGGATATAGGAAGGATGTTGTGGTCAGAATCGAACCACAGGACCAACAAGCTGTCAGTCATAAACCTATATGTACTGGTGTTACTTAAGAGAGACAGTAAAAGACACATGTGTTAACTGTCTGTCAAATGTGTTCACATCCGTGTTTGTCTAACACAGTGGCAGTGTGTGCGGTGAGTGTGTGTTCGTGCTTTTATCTGCTGTACTTTTCACACAGATCAGTGTATTCACTGTACAGTTCCTCAGAACACCACTATGTGTGTGTGTGTGTGTGTGTGTGTGTGTGAGTGTACACAATAAATCATCAGCGGTTTTGAGATAAAGGAGGCACTGCTGGTGGTGCACATCACAAACCGATGTGACAGTTTCCCCTAAAGCCACAGGCAACTAAGTGCCCACCTCTGAGAGATCAAAGGAAGAAGAGTAGGAGAAGTGGAAAGAAAGGAAGAGACTCAAGACAAAGACAGATGATGACCATTCTCATTGTCCATCAGGAGAGAATGTCCGGTCCGCTTTGGTAATTTGAAGGAGTACAAAAACACACTTGAGGGAAAACAGGAACAAAACAGGCCTGAGTAAACAGACATGCACACACACACACACTCACGCACACTCTCGTTATTGTCTTTACTTAGTGTCTCTCTTTTTCTACTGATGACACCTCTGACACCTCACGTCCACAGCAGGACAGGAATGAAGGCATTAACTGTGAAAATTATCCAGGTTTGAGGAATATCCTCATTCATTCCTCTAAGAACATCCACCAAAATCTGCGTCATCATGATCCTAATATCTACTTTTATTTATATCTAGATCCTTATATCTACTTTGATCCTTTTATCTACTACATGATCCTTATATCTAAAAGCTGCGTCATCATGATCCTTATATCTACTTTTATTTCAGTTAATTCACAACATGCTCAGACGGTGGCTTCCATCTGTGAATGCAGATCAGACAATCAAAGGAAGAAGCAGAGACTTTGATCATTTTTCCATGTTGTATCAAAAACATAATTCCTGTACAAAGAGAAACTTTTATCTTCTGTAAGAAGCTGTAGAAGTAACACAATTTGTTTATATATATATGGTTCTGTGGACTGATAACTGCAAATTCTCAAACTGATAACACCTGCATTCATTTAAAACGAGACGGCAGATGGTTAGGATAAAAATATTAACAGGTAAATTGAAAACTCTGACACATTTTGTAACAGATTTCTTAACTTATGCAATACCCCTGTGGTTAAATTAATTTATCCTGCCTGTCCATAGAAAACGAATTCCATCTGAGTAATACTGAAGATTGGGTGGACATTATTATGCTGTGCTTAAGATACTTAACAAGATGAGTAAAGCAATGTTATCAAACCAGCATGCACACATACAGACAGGGCCTACAATACTAAATCTAATGCTTAGCTATTTCGTTAGTTAGTGCCTCAGATGCTTGTAATCTGTTCTTAGTCCCTTAAACAGACATTAATAAGGTGTGCATGTGCGTATGTGTGTGTGTATATGTGTGTGTGTGTGTGTGTGTGTGTGTGTGTGTGTGTGTGTGTGTGTGTGTGTGAGTCAGAGAATGAGAGAGAGCATGAAAAAAGAGACAGAGAGAAAGAGAGAAAGAGAGAGAGAACGAGAGAGAACGAGAGAGATAGACAGAGAGAGAAAGAGATGGGTTACAGATTTTATATTTTAGCTGAAGCTGAAGGGAGTGTTTGTACCTGTTTTTAGGGGACACCAAGATCCTGTTTCTGCACCATACTCATGGGGACCAAATATGTTGTGGGGTCCTCATGAGTGGGACTTGTGGGGGGTTTGAGGTGGTGCTGTGACAAGGTGCCTCCAGCTTAATTAGGCTTAGGCTCAAGAGAAATTTTTGGACTAAAGAGGCACCGCAGCTGTAAAGGTAACACAATTTATATTTTACATTACACATTACATTACACTCTTTGTGCAACTACCTGACAAAGCAATCTCCTCATAACAAAACAGCTACATATCACACAGTTGTTTGGCCAGAAACAAAAGTACATTTTCCCTCTTCCTTTATTCCCCGAAGCAAAATGTGACTTGATGTGACCACAGTATGAACTAACAAAGTGTCTAAATGTGCACACAACAGCTTTTGCAAACTGTGTGTGGCCCCATTACTAAATGTGAGGCCTGGAGTTTTAAAGTCTCAGTGAAATGGAAGGATGAGCAAACCAGCAGGCAGATGTTCTCGGTTCAATGTCTCTCTGAATATCGCTGTCATCCCAATGTGCCTCAAAGCAACCACGATCATCCCTGTGGCCAAGAAGCCTTCAGTGGCCTGCTATCCCACACCCATCATGAAATGCTTTGAGTGGTTCATCATAAGGCACATAAAGTCTCAGCAGCCCCCCCTCACTGGACCAACTGCAGTCTGCATACTGGATGATGCCATTACCATCACCCTTCACACGGGCTTTATGTGACACTTATGTGAGAGTGCTATTCATAGACTTCGGTTCGGCTTCAACACCATCATTCCTCAGAATCTGATTGGAAAGCGGAGACTTCTGGGCCTGAACTCCTCCCTCTGCAACTGGAACCTGGACTTCCTGACTGGGAGGTCTCAGTCAGTCAGGATCGGGTGAAACATCTCTAGCACCACCAGGACGGGCTGCGGGTTTAGCCCCCTTGCTGTTCACACTGCTGACTCATGACTGTGAGGCAATGCACAGCTCAAACCACATCATACCATGACCGTGGTTGTTTCCATCAGTGGGAACGGCAAGGTGGTGTACAAAGAGGAGGTTAGCATTCTTTTAACCACTCCAGTAAACGTGCATAGAGATTTCAGCCTTGTGTGCAGTTGCTTTGCTAATAAACCCCATTTCACTAAGATGAGAATGAGTCATTTTCATGCACCACGCAGAATGCTCTCAGTCTATCAGGTCTCTCATGATCTTTAAGAGTACTGTTGGAGTTGTAGTGTAATTCCACAGAGAGGGGGTCAGTTCCCTGTCTGAGTTTTGTTGATATTTCATAGGTTTTGATATTTGAAAGGCAGCATAAGATCACACTTCTAATGAGTTAATCTCTGAAAAACAGTGGTGTTTTTGTTTTTGTTATAAATGGTAATCAAAAAAAATAAAATTTAACCCTATGCACAATAGCAATCATTAAAAATACAAATAAAAACCATCAACATAAAGATGCTCACTTTGTAATTGAGCACATTAGACCATATAGGTCTGTTTGCAGTTAGGACTAAAGTTGAGAACCGCTATGAAGCAGTGCAACTCAAGCTGTAAATGTGCTTTAATAAAGACACTAATACTGCTATTTATTCATTAGCTTGATTTATTTTTTAAGTACATTATTCTATATCATGTCTAATGAGGAAGGTTATGTATTATAAGCTTATCCAAATACCAGTTTTGGCCTGCAGTTCTTTGTGGACCTTAAAGGGACATTGTGCACTACGGGAAGAAGGCATGCTGGCGTAGGCAGTATGATGCTCTGGCAATAATTACCTTTGACGAACTTCTAGTAGTGTTTTACCATTCAACTGGTCCCATTGTGAGAGGAGAGTGTTGATTACAGCAGTGTTTTTATGCTTTTGCTCATTAAATAAGATGTGATTCAGGTGATCACTAATCAGCACCTCATAAAGCAGAATGAGGTGCTTGTGTAGGAATTTAACAGACACTGGCGTGAAATGGTTGTCGTACTCATAGAGACGCTGATTAAAAAATAAATTGTAGTGGTCTCATTTATTTTCCGGAGCTGTATATTTTACAGTGTACATACTTCACACTTTTTCAGTAAGGATGATGAATTGGGGAAATTCCAGGCTCACAAATAACAACATGCCCTGATTGGGCCGCCCTAAGAATGGATTGAAAACTAGCCAAATGGAAGAGTAGCCAAAGAGTAAAGCTGTGAAAAGAAAAGGTATGTGGCAAGAATTGTAGGTAAAGATGCTACCTGCAGTAAGCACTTGTACAAGGCTTTTAATCTCCCTTCACACACCACCTACAGACAATAAGATCATTCCTGAAGCACATTAAACATGCAGGTAATCCTCTGAGTAGTCTTTTCCGCTTATCATCATAGATTGTCTGTGCTCTGTACTTTGATGTGATGGAAATGTCCTTCACTGGAGATTCCCTCAACCCCAAAGTGGTAACACAGACACTTTCCATGTTTCTAACTGGTATAAATGGACCTGTTGAGAACTGGGCTCGTCTCTGTGTGCACTCTTAGTTCAGTACCTTTTATGAGCACGGTGAAGAGGACAGAAGAGCAACAAAGTGAAGCTGGGAATGATGGGGAGGGCTGGGGGGAAATCAAGGTGTCAGAGAGAGAGCGAGAGAGAGAGAGCGAGAGAGAGAGAGAGAGAGAGAGAGAGAGAGATAGACTTAGCTGTCTTACAGGTGAAATAGGCTGAAATGACTGCTTTTGAGTCAAGGCAGCGCAGGTGGAGAGGGATGAAAGCCAAGATGCAGTTTTCCACAGTCTGTCAAGATGAGAAGGCCACCCATTCCTTGGCTGTGGAGCTCACTACCAAGAACATGTGCAATATCCATTATTCTCTACTTCATAAAAATATTGCATACTTTGAGTACTAAAAACAGATTGTTGAAAGAGGTGAGTAGAGCAGCCTAAACACTCAACCCAAATTAATAATAACCATAGTCATCTGTGCTCTGTGTATACATGAGATATATTCCATGTTTTAAGCTTTCTAAAATTTCTATAACTAGCATCCGGAAGGCCACCAGCATCTTGAAAAATCCTCACCATCCCTGCCATGAACTGTTTAACCCCCTCCCATTTGGTGGACGGCTCTACAGCATCAGGAGCATGTCTAGTAGACTATGCTAGACAGGGGTGGTGATGGCCTAGTGGGTAGGATACTTGCTTATGGACCAGGAGGTCATGGGTTTGAATCCTAGCTTCAACATATCACCACTGCATCCCTGAGCAAGACCTTTGACCCCAAGTTGCTCCAGGGAGACTATCCCCTGTAGTTGGGGAATTAATGCCATAAATGCAACAGATTTTTTTCCCAAGCAGTCTGGCTCCTGAATACCATGCTGCCCCCTCCCACACTAATCTGTCTACTCCACACCCTGCTCTGCACTGCATAACATCACTGCTACAAGAGTGAATGTTTACAGTTACATTAATGTCTACTTGAACTCTGTCCACATACTGCAGTACTTGCACAATTTGCTACATTTGCACAAGACAATTGCTACAAATGCCTCATTTGCACAATTAAATGTTTGCATTGATAGTACTTTCTATACATCTGCACTGTTTTTCTTCTCTCTCCATAGTCTTTAGTCTTTTGTACTGTTACTCTACTATTATATTGTATACAACATTGTAGAGTATCCATATATATTTGCATAGTGTATAATGGTCACAACAATTAAAATTGCTGAGGGCAAAAGATACGCTGAGTAAAAAATAATGCATTGCAATGTAAAAACAATCCCCATCATACATTTACTTTATATTTTGGTTTGACACTCCCATAGAAAACAAGCTTATGTAGCATGTCACAATGAGAAGGCCACCCGTTCCTTGGCTGTGGAGCTTACTACCGAGAATATTTGCCATATACATTATTCCCTGCTTTATAAATATCTTACATAAGGATTAAGAAAAGATTGAGCATTACTGAAAGAGATTAGTAGCCTGATTCCTCAACCCAAATTAATAATAACTCAAGATAAATTGCAAAGTGAATAAAGGTCAAAAAGTTATGGAAGTTTAATGTTATTTGTCACATATTCTGCAGTTCAGAGTGGTTTCCCTCAGCCTTATTAGTTAGTTTAAATATTCAATATTGTCAAGGACGAGAATGGTGCGCTACTGAGAGACCAGGTGTAGCGTGAGGGAAGGGCCCAATCGCAGATATAAACGAGAGAGCAGGCTACCCACGCACTTTGTTATGTGAACGCTCCGTGAGGAGTAAGGATTCCCACCAAAGGAGTCCGCGTTCACACACGCACACAGAGAGAGAGGAGAGAGAGAGAGAGGACGAACCCCAACAGTACTCACGGTACCAGTGTCGACACTACGCATCAGAGAGTGGTCTCTAATGACTGTGTGCAGATCTACCTACTCTTCGCGTGTTTATACTCTCCGTGACGTCACTTCCGACGCCGATTGGCGCCACGTGAGCTGGTGCGTGTGACAACACCTGTCCCTGATTAATGCACCATACAAGCAACCCTCCAAATAGTTACATCCACATGTTCCAGAACATTTGCACCTGCACATCATCTACCCAAAGCATTCTAAAACCATGTCTGTCTTATGCAACAAACAGATATATGGGCAAAAAATGAAAGCTAAGAAATTCTCAATTAACTACATATTTACTGATTTGACATATGTGAACACACAAATGACTGAAATGACTGTATTGAAATCTTTTTTTTCTACTTCTTGTTTTTCCCTTGGTCACTTGTAGACTTTGGCCCTGGCAACACATCATTTTGTCTGGAACAGGGAATGGCAAACCAACAGGAACATATCAGACAGTGAAATCATATATAAAGTAAAAATATTTTTTCAAATAATGTAATTAATTGCATTGAATATGAAAATGTAATTTTGTGTATATGCTGACTGCTAATTTTTTCAAGCAATGCTTCTATATTTGCAGGATGAAGAGAAGGTTCTGTGGCCACGAATCATTGGGGGATATCTTAGAACTGAGTAGGGAAACCACTTCATTCTTTGGTTAATCTTGATTATATTTCAGTTCATGTCAATTAGTTATATTTTCTTAAATGACCTTTTATGTGATTATTACAAACAGTACATACTTTTATTAATTCAAAACAGGTATTTGATGTCCCAGGAAAAGAAGTGAGAATATATTATTCAAGTGAGCAACACAACACAACACAATAGATGATGAGGTGATGGAAATGCTCAGGTGTAATATCTTATGTATTTACAGAGATATATATTTCACATATGCCTGTGTATATCAAAAGATCATAAAAAGTAAGACCTTTTTTTAAATGAAGACCTCAATTGTGTCTGGACAATTTAAAATGTGTAGATATTTTTTTTAAATGTGTTCACGGGTCAATGCACAAGTCAAAACCATAGACTGGATGCAGTGTGATTACTGCGATGCTAGCACATCTGAGAAAGATACCTCATTCAGCTGTGATTGGCATTTTCCAGAGCCATATACATATGAAAGGTACAAAATATTGTTACATTTAGATTAATTAAGTAAAGGTTATTTGGTTATAGGTCTTTTTTGTCTCCAGTGTACATACACATATATACATACTATATGTGTATTTGTACCATTTATATCTTAGCGTTTTATTCAAATATTTTGTGAACATATTTTTTAACTCCCAGATAATACTCTTGTTCCTCTTACAGAGGCCATCATAGAAATTCAATTCAATTCAATTTTATTTATATAGCGCTTTTTACAACCAGGTTGTCACAAAGCAGCTTTACAGAGTCCAG
>JBBJLS010099081.1:0-20654 GCA_037577275.1 Bryconaethiops microstoma | reverse complement strand
CTGTGGAGAGAATTGAGTCAGAAACTCCGTTACCGGACTGAGATACACTGGAACATCAGAACCTGATACAACTTCAGAACCATCACAGTACAGTTTAGATACAGAACGGTTCTGTAGACCTGTGGGGAAAGTGTCTTTGTTGGTGTAACGGAATTGCCAGTTAGTCTTTTAAGTGATTCATTGGATGTAAACATTTCCGTCATCCTCCCAGCCTGGCATCTTATGGTAGAAGAGAACATAACTGGAACTGGGACTAAAATTGGTGAGAAAGTTACACAAAATGCTGACAAAAAATAACAAAACAAATACATACATTTAGAATATTTATAACTTACAGCATTTAAAAATACCCTTTTGCTTGAAACAATGTAATAAGTGACATTTAAACAATTAAAAAACAGTTTCCATTTGCTACAGCTTTGTCTCCACTGAAGCATTTTGGCTGAAGAAGCCTTCAATAGAAACCACACTTTTATTTTTTTTTACTAATTTGTATTCATTCCCAAATTCCACTTGACATTTGTTGTTTTATGTTCCATGTTTCATTTTTACGTGACCATTTTCCAAAATCTCTTCATTTATTAGATTTTTTTTTTTAATAAGGCTTTTTTGTTACTGTGCCTTTCCAACCGATATATGCAAATTACCTCTGTCCCGATTGGCTCTCCGGTATTGTGCCTTGTTCAAAAAGCCAGTCTGGGTTAAAACACTCCTTCTGCCTAAAATGAATGGGCGGGGCTAACCCACAGTGGGCTGGATAGGGGATGTATGTAAATATGACATCACAAAACACTGAGTTCTTGCAGTTTAATTTCCATGTATGGGTTGGAGTGAACAGTATATTATATCATTTATTTCCCCCTAAACAATGCATAATGTCCCCATACCTGTCCCAGTACCCGATACACCGAACTGGGCTTTTCCAGCAAAATAAGTGAAATTTCAAAAGGAAAACAAATCATTTGAAAAAGAGAAATATTATGTATATGCGTTTTGACATTACATGATTATAGAAAATGAGAAGGCATAGATTGCTTTACGTCTTCCTCTTCTTCTCGCTGTCCTTTTCTTGATTACTGAAAGAATCGAAAACTCCTTGTCATACCATTAAAACAGCTGCCAAGAGAAGGAAGCCTCCATTTCTGCCAGACGAGAGGCAAAAATCAATTACCGCTGGGAAATGATGAAGACGTTGGCACCAAACAATCCGTTTAGGGTGTAAGTTGCGGTAACCGTGCGACTGCGACAGACTGTCAAATCTGGTTCACAGCCTCGCTTGATTAGTGACATCATATAAATCAGGATTAAACACATCACAGCGCTGCTCAGGAAACACATAGACCCTCAGTGAGCAAGAGACAAAATAATGATGAAGACCACGCCTCCAATTTCTTAAATTATTTATTCAGTCTGCTTTTAATTAAATATGAGCATGAAGCTGCATGATCTTCAACATATTACACATTCAGGAATGCATTAACTGTAACACGAGATTTTCTTTCAGCAGATTTGTCTCAATAGGTTAGTGTAGCAAGATTAACTGGCGACGTTCAATTTTCTTCCGTCTTTGTCCTGCTAGCACTGTCTCAATTAAATGTGAACATGAACCTGGATGACAAATTGATAAACTGTACCATTCTGAATGTATTTAAACTGACACAAGATTCTCTTTCAGCAGGTTAATTAAAGCAGCCACAGTGTCATGATCACCAGCAATGTTCAATGAATTAACCCTCCTATTGTGTTCCGGTCCAATCTGACAATTTTCAAATTTCCTCTATAGAAAATGCAGTTAATTTCATTGGTTTGTTCTAAGGTTCCATGACTTTGTTTACACAAGGCACTGGAATGCATTAAAAAAAATTGAGATTTTTTTAATACATTTTGTGTGTTTTTTAAACTTATAAACACTCGTGGTGTTCCCGGTCAAAAATGACCGGTCATTAGAAATTAATTAGTAAGACTACGATTAGTGTATGAAACAGAGTTTAAGAACATTCCCACATACCAACATGCCAGTGCCTTTGAAAACACACAAACACACACACACACACACACAAACACATACATACACACACCTTATGTGCCCCTTGTCCCCACAGGAACCTATCTCCAATTCAATTTTTACTCCATGGGGAACCACACTTGTTGACTATTCATTCAAATGAAAATGCAAAATTCCTGAAGAAATTTTGATTGGCCTGCTGCCCAAAATCTCCATAGCAACCGCTTCCTTCACCCGGGCAACCTTTGCAGCCACATAGAAACTCCCTAGCCAACAAGTGCTGCACCGTACCAACTACCTGGAAACTATATAGCAACAACCTCCTACACCATAGCAACCACCTAGCAACACTCTAGCAACCACATGGTATACCATAGCAAAAATCCAGAAACTCTTTAGCAACCACCTCCTGCAAATAGAAGCTGCCTAGAAACTACTTAGCAACCAAATGTTACACCGCAGCAAGCACCTAGCAACACCCTAGCAACCACTTCGTATATCAGAATCAGAATCAGAAAACTTCATTGATCCTGAAGGAAACTGCTTTGACCGAGATACCATAGCAACCACCTAAAAACTCCCTAACAACCACCTCATCCACCATAGCAACTGCCTAGAAACTCCTCAGCAACCACATTGTATCTGATAGCAACCATCTAGAAACTCCTCCTACACACAGCAACTGCCTAAAAACTACTTAGCAACTGCCTCCTAAACCATAGCAACCGCCTAAAAACTACTTAGCAACCCACTCTGACACCATAGCAACCACCTTTTATACCTTAGCAACCACAAAAAAACTTTGTCTTTTTTCTTTACTAAATTAATCATACCGGTCACTTTTGAACAGGAACACGACAGATGTTATTTTGTGCCACTTTTTAAGAAAATTTAAATGGTTTAAAAAATAGTTAAAAAAATTCTTGGTTGGTAAACACTGAGGTATTCTGTGATAAACAGTACAAAATGTTTCATCTTAGTGTGTGTTACAGTCAGAATAATCTCTCTATAATATTTTTTTCTTAAAAAAACGATTTGTGTGACCTTAAGTGAAGGAGGCTTACAAGCCATAAATAGGAAATGGAAGTTCAAAACTTGTAATGTTCACATACATTTGAATTAGTATAAAGTTCCAACACAACATTAGGTAGTAATATATATATTACTAATATATATATTATATATTATATATATATCAACTAAGTAATATATCAACTAGTAATATATATATTATATATATATCAACTAAGATGTTCCCGGTCAAAAGTGACTGGGAACACAAAGAGTGTTAAGCCTAAATGAACACAATAGGAAGGTTAAAACTGATCCTTTTTACTTTGTTAGTTCATGTCCCAGGTCATATTAAACACAGCTCACCATATCATTTACGGTATTTAGCAGATGCTTTTTTTATCCAAAGCGACTTCCATTCCCTAACTACAGGGGACAATCTCCCTGGAGCAACTTGGAGTTCAGGGTCTTGCTCAGGAACCCAGTGGTGGTGTGCTGGAGGTAGGATTCAAACCCACAACCTCTTGGTCCAGAGGCAAGTATCCTACCACTAGGCCACCACCACCCATACGTATCGTACAAATTAAAAGTCAGGATTCTAGTTTTACAATAATCGTAATTGTAACGTGATGGCCTTTGTCCGCCTTGACATCTTTTTTATTGGATCAATGTGCATTGGCTGGCAGATATCACCAGTTACATTATTAACTGGTGATATCACATTTCTTCTCTGTTTCCTACCAAATCCCCCAGGGATTCACAATGATACTACATTCATGTTGGTATTGCCAAAAACCATTTAAAATTCTTTAAAATATTTTAAAAAATATTTCTTCTGCCTCTCTCCCACAGACAATGCCTGCTGCTGTCCAGGGGAAGTCTCGGCCTCTCTTCTTGGAGGTGCTGAGTCGCAGTCTTATCATCCTGTGTGTGGTTCTCTCCATTGTACTGTCCTCTGTTGCTGTGTGTGATGGACACTGGCTCTTGTGTGACCAGAAAATGTTTGGCCTGTGGTACTTCTGTGAACTAGAGGGCTCTGGTGCAGTCATTAACTGCAGTAGGCATGTTGGGGAGGGACTGGATCCAGGACTGAGAATTTGTCGCTGTGTTGTCTGTCTGGCTGTGGTGAGTGCCATCTTTGGGCTAGAGCTGCTGGTGATGTCCCAGGTGAGCGAAGGACATGCCTCTAGTCAGCGCTGGCATTTGGGAGCATGGCTTGTTCTGCTGGCTGCAGGGTTGTCTGTTGGAGGGGTCGTGACATTTGTGTTCTTGTTCTGGGGGCATGCCACACCTCTGGGCTTCACTCTCACCTTCTGGTGCCAGTTCACTGCAACCTTCCTGTTATTTCTCAATGGCATGGCAGCACGGCACATCCAGAATATGACCAGAATGCTTCCATCCAGTGGTGAACTGGGAAAATTGTAGACATCAGCCACTCTGGATTCAGCACTGAGTGGAGCTGTGCAACCTCCACAGAGCTGAAGTATGTCAGAGACATCGAACAGTTTAAAGAACTGTTTACCGGATCAAAATGTCTTCGAATTAGGTTTTGTATGACTAATCCAAGTAGTTTATTCAGTTCTGTTCATCTGAGTCATTTGGCAGATTCTCAATAAAGAGATTTTATTGGCACAATTTCACCTTTTTACAATGTTACAGTGTGTAGAAACTGCTGAAAAACAAGTAACAAAAAGCACATACATGAACAGACATCATGAAGCAACCCAACACTTAATGCCTCCCTTTGTGCTTTACGAACTGATTTGTTGTTTGTCTTCAGTGTGTACATAAAGTCATAATAAGTCATAAAAAGCAGTATTTATATGAAGTGGTGAGTGTGTGTAGGGGGAGGGCACATTTTCCTCAGGGAAAGTGCTCTGAGAACTTTCATAAGCTTATTCTGGAGGGAAATGGAGCAAAAAGCTAGGGTGTCATGGATGAGTTGAGCAGGGGTTTCAGCATCATTTAGAGAGCAGAGAGTAAATAATTTAAACACTTTACAATCAGTGCACCTAAGGAGTGTGTTTTTATGGAGTGCTTTGTTAGGTAAAAAAAAAAAAAAGGAATCAGGTTTGTTAGAATAAAAACCTATGAAAATATATTGTTTCACTGTAATTTAAATGTCTATTTTAGCCTTGATATCACATTACACATTTTTAAAAAATATTACAAAAATAACACTCTTCATTGGCAGTGTACTGTTTGAGATGACTCGTAAAATGCTATTAGGATGAATCTATACTACGCATCCAAAAATATTTGCTTACTCATTCGCTTACTTCGCTTATTCGCTTTCACGTGCACCCATTGCTGGGATGAGCTGGAGTGGTTTTTGTGGAATTAATTATTCAACATCAGTACCTGATCTCTCTAATACTCCAGTGGCAGAATGCAGTCATGTCTTCACAATAACATTCCAACATCTAGTGCAAAAACTTCCAAGAAGAGTACAGGCTGTAGCTGCGGGGGACAAACTCCCTGTGAATACATTTGATTTCAGAAGAAACAAGGATGATCAGGTGTCTACACTTTTGGACATGTAGTGCAGTTCAGTCAGGCAGCTGTATTGCAGTACAGAGTGTGTGAGGAAAAGAACAGAAACAGCATATTGTGTGTGTGTGTGTGTGTGTGTGTGTGTGTGTGTGTGTGTGTGTGTGTGTGTGTTTTTGTGTGTGAAGAAATGCAGTTGCTTTGTAAATAGTTACGTGTTATTTAGACTGAGATTCTTGGTTTCATGAATAGAAAGTAAGACCTCAGCCTTTTCTGACATATACTGTACATTTTTACATTATATATGTTTGCTATTGCACTGGGGTGTGTTCATTATATTTCATTCAGATTGTTTATGTTTTTGATATAGTATCAGAACACACTGTGTGTGTGTGTGTGTGTGCGTTAGTTCTTGGTAAGAGTGAGATCTGTGTGAACGGCAGGCCACTGTGGCTCAGGGAGCTATGGTGAGCTCTGGGATCGCCATGGAAACGCTGTTTCAGCCGCCACCGTCGCCAGCGCCTTTTTATCTCATACTGAACCTGCCAAAAAGATCAGAGGTCAACATTTATTGTCAAAGTGCAAACAATTATTCTGAACTCTCCTCAAATATTGGTACCCCTGGTAAATATATGCAATGAAAGCTGTAAAAACATTCTTTATTGCTTATCTCTTTGACCTTTTATTCAAAATATTAACAAAAGTCACAATGACTAAAACAAAACAACTTAAATCTTATCATGAAATAAATATTTTTTTCAAATCTGTACGTGCTGAAGTATGATCATTGCACTTAAAATAAAAGTCAAAAGTAATATTTTGAATTAAAGATCAAACAAATAAGCATTAAAGAAAGTTTTACAGCCTTGTCTGTAACATTAGTTATATTATTATTTATGTTTGTCATATAATGTTACATTAAAACCAAAAGCAACTGAGAATAAACATGCAAACGTGCAAAAGAATTCATTTAAAAATACATTCATTTGGACAATAAGCTTTTACTTGCTTTGAAATTATCTAATATTAGAATAAATACAAATTGCATTTATAGTCTATTGATAATGTCAACGTTTTTTTATATGTCAGTGTGTACACTCCCCATGGCAGCTGAGTATTATTTGTATTATTTAATTAATACCTGTGTTGGTACATCTTTGGTTACCTTTTTTACTCTATGTATGTTTATTTGTATTTATTCAAATATTATATAGTGTTTTTACACTCGAGATGTTCTTTAAAGAATATACAATAAGTTTTCCATTAAACCATTTAAGCATTCCGACAATTTATTTGCATTGCCTTGGTTCTACATATAGCCAGCCTATATATGGTATTTATTAAACAATCCTTGAAGAAACACTTTTTAGGGATGTAGAACGAGCCTGAAATGGCTGGATCAGTATTTTAGAAAAATAGATTATGCTGTAAATGTAGTGGTGGACAATAGGGCAAAAGTATATCACAAGAAAGTTTCATAAGATATGTCACGATTTGCCTTTTTTCTGCTATTTGAGTTGGAATAAACAAAAATGCCAGTAGCATCTAAGCACTTAACACATTCTATCAAAAACTATAAAAACACATTTTTTTTAAATTACTGTCTCACACTCACTGTATTGCACTAAATCCAATAAAATAGGACTATTTATGCTTTGTTCGTAATGAAACAGGCTATTGATCAGTGTTGAGGACTGATGATATCACATGCAGAGAAAAGAATATTTAGACATACTGTGATAAATAACATCAAATAACATCAGATAATATTGCCTGAAATAATCTGGTTTGTTAAGAAAGGAAATACAATCTGAGCCTAAATCAGCAGTGTTACCCAGACCATCCTGAAGATGTATGTTTGAAATGAGGGAGTGCAAAAGGTACTCAATTACCTCTCCATTTAGGAAGCAGTACAGAAGAGCAACGATGAAGCCCTGCACAACAGAGGAGACATGCATGCACACACACACACACACACACACACACAGCCACATTGGTCTCTCTTAATGTCTGGACCTCGACCAAGCTTTTAAACTAGTGCAAGGTGAGTGCCTGTTTTTTATCCCCTTTAGCTTGCCAAGGAAGTGACAAAAAGACCAAAAAGGAACAGGAGATCAACAAAGGTTAAATAAGTGCATGAGACTGAAGTTTATTCAAGTTCGTCTTTTTACCTCGTGTGAATTTATGGTGAGAGTAAACGTGTTTTTGTGTGAGTGTATGTATTTGTGTGTGCGTGCGTGCGTGTGTGTGTGTGTTAGTAGAGTCTTACTGATACTAAGTCATCACCTGTGTGGAGGCCAAAATGAGCTCGATGGCGTTCCAGATTTGGAAGGTGAGGATGCTGACTTCATCAGGGAAAAAAGCGAAGAGTGCATACTGCACACCAAACAGAGACACCAGCAGCAGCGTGGACTTGGCCAGCTTCCTTCAAAAACAGCCAGTGAACATCACAAAAGTGAGTTTAACTCAAATACAGCACTGTCCTATCTGTTCTGTGTTCAAATCTGCAGCATGGGTCTTCAGTCAGTGTCTGTTCTGGGGGAACTTACCTGTGCTGTTTAAACTCGTTTCCAATTATGTCTGAAGCTCTCATCTTGCTCACTAACGTCCGAATAATTCTTATGAAAAACACCACGTTCACCTGAATTAAGGTGAGCAGAAAAGAATGGAAAACACGCTTTACAACCTAGCAGTTTTCAGTATTGCTGGTAAGGCTACAAAGAATGATCATGTTGTACTACTTACGTGAATTAACAGACAAATAATCTAAATCTGGTCTATAAATGTGATAAGCTGAAACAAAAAAAAATCTTTCAGTAAAATAATGTACGATAAATGTATATAAAATAACTTTTTTTCTTATCTTAGTATTGCCTTTTGCTCTGAACTTCAAGGAAAACCTTTTTACAGCAACTTTTTTATAGGTTAATGTCATAGTTTTTAGGCTGAAGCATTAAGTGATTTAACATTTTACCAGGCTGAGAGTATTTTTTCATGTGAAAATTGTGTTTAGAGAATGAATTGCACTAATTATTCAGTTTCATGTAGCAATTTGATGTATTTAACACAGTGACAGGATGAGCTCTTGAATGTTCAGTCATTTCTGAAGTATTCTGCTGAATGTTTGTGAACAGAACCAGTAAAGCTAAGAATAATCCAGTGACCAGTTAGTAATGTAACATAGTGAGCTTTAATGGTCTTTGTAATTTTGGCTCATTCTGTCTCCGGCTGTCACTTTCCCTTACTGTTGTATGCGAGTATTGTTTGATTAGTCGCATACGACATAATTTTGGGTTTCGAGCCATACATGTTCTTTTTTCACTATACCCTCATATATGTATGAGCTTATAGGTGAACTGCTGTCCTCTTTAGGTAAAGTCGTTGAATTGCTGTAGGTTTGACCCTACTTTGAAAATGTAAACAACAGAAACCTGTCAGTTTTTTTTATTGCGGATGTTATTGACAATGTCAAAAGATTGTTTTAACCCTATTACTACTATGATAATACGTTGGAATATCTAAGATGATAGTACATAAGAGTACTTAAGATGTACTCAAGACACACGAAGGAGAGTTTCTATACATTCTTTCACTATTGTTAGAAATGTGTTTATACTCACTATGATGAACAAGATAACAGGAACTCTCAGAATCCACCAGATCCAGCCATTGCCCCTCGTCTCCCAACACCTACACACACACACATACACACACACACACATTGCCGTAATGTGCCAGCACATGCTACAAATATTCCCATTTAACATTGTGATGTATTTTAAAAACCGTATAATATGTGCGTTTATAACTTGCTAGACATTAGAGCAGTGGTTTCCAGTCCCAGTATGGCGACACCAAACTCATTTTTGCTCTTTTCCTACTCTAGCTGACAAGGAGCTTCTTATGTAGTTAATGAGCTGAATCAGGTGTGTTAGATGAGACAAGGCACAAAAATGTGTGAGTACATCTGTTTAAGTGGACATTTGTTGATCATAATGTTGGATGAATAAACGTTTTCTTGTCATGTGGCAGCACTCATATTCACTGCTAGAGGCACGTGTTAGAACAGCCTTTTATGAGGCCTATATTCTTTCAACAGCCATGTTACTGTATCAGTGTGGAAGGGTGGATACAAAACTTCAAAACTTATTTGTACAGAATCTCTGTACTATGTGTTCATTAAACAAGGTAAAATTATTTTGGGTAATCTTTAACCATTAAACAAAGTGGTTGGCTGAGGTGTTTTTAAAGGGCCCATATTCCACATTTTACTTTTATTTTTATGTTTTATTTCATGTTTCAACGTTTAATAGGTTTGTGCACCAAAAAGGTTTCATGATTCATTAAAATTCGTTCTTACATGACCATTTTCCCACCTTGCAATTAAACAGGCTGTTTTTGTCACTGTGTCTTTAAGGCTGACATATGTAATCGATCTATTGTCTGATTGGCTTCTATGTATTGCAGCTCATTCAAAAGACAGCATTGGGCTTAGAATGTCAGCATGAATAGGTGGGGCTACACTGCTGTAGGCTGAATAATGAGACATGGAAATATGTGGGTTTTGTGACAAAAACTGATTTAAAAACAGGCTGTGTTTTGCTGCTTAGTTTCATTTAACGTTTAATGGGTTTGTGCACCAAAAAGGTTTCATGATTCATTAAAATTTTCCATGTTTCCATGTGTGTACTGTCTGGATGGGGCAGCAAATATTTACAAACTTTAAGCTGTTTGATTTCCGGAAAAGTGATGATACGGGTTCTTTAATATATTGAAAGGCATCATAATGTCTTATTTCTGTAGTTGAATCCCAGGGTCTGCAGTGTGCTGAAAATAAGCTGGGATGCACATTTAGCAACCAAACAAACTTTAGAGGTATTCAAATTTGTTTTATAATGTATGATAGTGAATATGACCATGGCTGTACAGTAAATAAGCTAATCTTGCTTAGGCGTGGCTCAAATACAGATGGAATGTGTCACGCAGAGAAGGAGTCACGGTAGTCACTTTAGACACTGAAAGTTGTTATATAATTCTACTGTTATAGAGTTCTACTGAAGACTGAATTAGCAGTTATAAGGTGATATGCTATATTTCCAAAAGCTGGTAGACACCTACTTATTCAATGTTGAAGGGTATTAATAGAGAATTTGTCCCCCTTTGCTGCAGTAACAGTCTCTGCTTTTTTGGGAAGGCTTTACACTAGCAGTTGGAACATTGCTGTGTGGATTTGATTGCATTACACCTCTGGAGCATTAGTGAGATCAGGCACTGATGTTGGATGATTAGTTCTAGATTGCAAATGCCATCGCAAAGACATTGGATAGACCACCATTACTCCAGAGAACACAGTTCAACTGCTCCACAACCCAGTGCAGGCGGGGCTTTGTACCCCCTCCCCCCCCAGCTAACGTTTGGCATTGGGCATGGTGACCACATGTGCAACTGTTCCCGAGCATCCCATTCTTGAATCTCTGTGTTAATTAAGGGTGGCCCTTAAAGTAAATGAATGCAATATTAGAAAGCATGTCTGAATGTTTCTGTATTTGTAACTTCACCCTTCATTCTCCTGCAGGTATTTGGCCACACTCCAGACGGTGATGATGACCATGGGTGTGCCTAGGGGGGCAAGGGCAGACTCACAGATCATTTTATTTCAACTCACCGGCACAAAATTGAGCTTCACTGCAAAGGGAAACCTTCTAAAAGTTCTTGTGAAATGTTTTCTTCCAACAAATGCGGAGGTTTCCTGCCAATAAATGTTTACATATATCAAGGGTGTGTGTGTTTCGGAGTGTGTATGCATGCACGTAGTAGTATATACGCAAGGGTGCAATAATAAGAATTATGCCGCACATGGGAGCATAAAATAAGTGCCAAAGCCAAGGCTTCAGTAAAAATACATTTAAATTAACGCCTTTATTTTTTAAAAATGAAATAAACTTACTTGTAAATGTAATTGATAAGGAGAACATATTGTTCTTCTTTTATGTTTTACTTGAATCAGTCCCCTAGACACCAAGAATCATGATCACACAAATCCATCGTAAAAATGACTGTAATAATAACTCACATGTACAATAATAGACAGGTTCAGCAAATGTACAGTTCTCACAATTCAGGAAAAACACATTAATAAGGCCGGCACGTTAGCTTATAAATATTACAAACAGGTAGAGAGCAAATATTATTTAATGTATAACATACAAGTTAAATGTTATCTTCAGTTCTTTGACCGGTGTAATGATGTGTATGTTTGGGAAATCAAACAAATAGTGAAATAATACAACCCTGCTATTTCGTAATGTCAGATGTAAGCATTCCATTTATTTACTGAGTCTTGTGACTCTGTGTATGTGTTATTGTGTGTAAGACAAATGTGTTTGTAAGTGTCAAAGGGTGATTAAAAGGGAGATACGTATTTGTTTTTGTGTGAGTGATTGTGTGTGTTTGTATGTTTGAGAGAGAGAGAGAGAGAGAGAGAGAGAGAGTGTGAGAGAGTGTGAGAGAGAGAGAGAGCGCGAGTAAGAAGTAAAACAGACTTTACCCCAGCCGAGGCTGATGTACCAGTGAAGGCGTTTTTTCTGGGAGTGCAGGGAGAGGTGGATCAAGCTATGCAGGTAATGACCCTCCACCAGCAGCCAGCTGTAGTTGGCCAGGATGCAGTAGTTAGAGAACAACAACGCCACTTTGCAGCCTGGCTAATAAGACAGAAAAGACGCACATCACACAGGTTCAGCAGAGACTCTATGGTATTTATTCGAATATTTTCATATATACTTACGTTACCACTCAAAAGTTTGGAATCACTTATCTTATTCTATGTACAGTAAGATTACATTTTAGTATGATTTTATTTTCTAACAATTTTTGTAACAGCTTCCTATTATTTTTAATGTAAAACTAGCAGAATTTGATACATGTATCCCAGGACTTCTAGTAGCACCACCCTTGGGCAAGTTACTGTCCCCGATGTCCCCCATTGGTGAATGGATTCAATGCAGAGAAAGAATTTCATATTATTCACACTGTGTGCTGTGCTGTGGTGTGTTCACACGTGACTATAAGGGGCCATGTTACCACATTTTTTGCATTATTAAAAACACAAATTCCAAACTATTGCATAGTAATTCCAAATGTTGGAATGGTGTGTTTGTGTGTGGGTGTGTACCGGATGAGAGTTGCAGTGGTAGTAGTCCTGAGAGTTGTGCAGCGCTGCATCTCTGATGAAAATGAAAGCGGCTCGCAGGATGAAGGACAGGAAGAGCTGCATGTGGATGAAGTTGCGTGTGCAGTGGAGCTTTCTGAGAGAGCAGAGTACAGCCAGAATCAGCTCATACTGAAGACACCAGGTTACACAATCAAAGTACTGGTCTAGGACCAAAGCATCCAGACAGCCTAGTTTTTTGGGTTTGGGAACAACAAACACATAAAAGGCCGTACCTGAACACGCACAGCAGTGTGAGAGCGATGGTGAGGGAGATCAGTGAGATGCTGTATCCCACTGAGTACATGATCCTTATCCACATGAAATACTCATGTGACAACAGCACCTGCAGACACAAATTATGATGTTAATCCCATCACCGTTCTTTTTAGCCAGTTCTTGGGTTGGCAACAGCAAAAGCAGAGAATGTTAGTGGTGACATCTCCATTAGATGTTATATATTTACCCATTCAGTTTAGTTTTACATTTTACATCAGAACAGAATACATCTCACAGAGATGTCAACACTTTTTGTCCAAAAGTATCCAGACACCATTTCTAATCAGCAAATTCAGCTACTTTAATATATAATATTAATATAGCTGCCATGGAAATACACAGCTAACAGAATGGGATATTATGGAGAAGCTGTCAGGTCACCATGCCCAATGTCAAGTATCAAAGCCTTCCCCGAAGAAGCTGTGACTGAAGCAAATGGGGACCCTGTCCCTATAGTGAGTATTTACAAATGCTTGGACTAAATAAATAAATCCATAAATGAATAAAAAATTCAGACTGTCTATTGTGTGTAAGGTTGAACGCATCATACAGTGTCTGTGGGAAATTGAACTGCGTCATCCAGTGTGTATCCACAGGCCAGATCGTATGGTGGGAAAGGCTCTGACCAGCCATCCTCTGTACAGTTCCTCCTAACTTCCCCTGTAAATAAATCAATAAATGATTTGGATGAATAAAATGACCATATTAACATTAGAGAGAACTCATGTTCCTCTTTCTTTTTTGTTTTTTTTCCAGCGGTTCTGCAGCACATTGCACAACTGGAGTTCATACACAGCATATCTGTTCAAGCATTATATTACATCTTATTATATATATACTTATTATCATTGTGAGTCTCAGCCATCCACCATGCTGCTTCCACCTGACGACTGACTGGCCAAAAAATGACTGATTCTGATTAGCTTCGGACTAAGAGGGCTGCCTTTAAGATTCAGTGCAATGTTTACCTTTGACCCTGAGGAACATGGGGCAGGGTTTGGGGACGGTCTCTCCCTGTTGGGCATGTGGCCAACAGTTCAGGTGATCCCATAGTGCACTGCAACCTGCAAGTGTTAAATATGAGATAATGTCACAATTTCATGACATACAGTGAGAGATTCACATAAAGTTGATGAAACTGCTCCTGCATGAGCTTTACTTTTCTAACTTTAACTTTTTTTAACAGAGGGCACAATTTCACTTTTTCTTCAACGACACTGATACTTCGGCTATCATGTGACATTAATGTAATATTTCTTCTTTAAAAACTACTGTAGTTTAAAATGAGCAATTTATAATTGAAGCACTTCACTTAAGATGTGTCTAAATGTGATGTATTACACTCTGACTACTCAAACTCTGTACTACCACCCAAGAAGAAATACACAGTTAACAACATGGCATGACACAATGTGACTCATATTGACGCAACAGTAATTTCCGGTATCGGATCGAGCATTTCTAAATAAAATGTTTCTTAACCTCCTAATTACAGCCTCCAAGTTCCCAGATGAATACTGAGAAATAAGCATAATGTTTGTGTGTAAATGTTTACAGGAAATATAAAATCTCCACTATAGCTAAAAATATCTTAAAACTGTGAACACAGGGCAAGGTTTAAAATAGACATGCTCCAGTCCACGTGACCGTCCCATTCTCTCTCATAGTTATGGCCGACGCGCCAGATTGCGGACAATGACATGATAATGGATAATGTGAAGTAAATGGGCTCCTGTCTCTTAGTGGCTATAATTGAATAAGCCAGAGCTCTATGATACAATCAGGAGAAATCAGGAGCTACACACTCCCACATCCACACATACACAATGTCAGGCAGGAGACAGAGGAGCCACTTCACTTGCCTGACGAATGCTTTCCTCTTAAGCACTACACACCGGTGAGTCTCTCTCTCTCTCTCGCTCTCTCTCTCTCTCTCTCTCTCTCTGTCTCTGTCTCTCTCTCTGTCTTCAGACTAATGGCAGGAAAGCAGTCTTGTTATTGTAAGTGTGTTTCACACAGGCTCCCCATGCCTCCGGTGATTTATGGGCTGATGGAGTCAGAGGACAGAACTGTAGATTGGATAAGTGAGAGTTCTGCATGTCAGTGTCATCTTGATCTACACTGTTGACAGGTCAGTGTCAATGGTTTTCTGTGTGTGCTCGAGACTCTTGGTACTGACAGACCTAGTAAGAATTCATGCAAGGCTTAAATCAATTCAGAATGGGCTTCATAAAAGTCTGACTGTACCAAGCACCATTAAAAAGCGGCTATGGCAGCAAAACGGTGGTGTGCAAAATGGTTTGATGGTTGTGTATGGGAACCGACTGAGTAGGGGGAGTTACATGTGTAATCTGATAACAGTGTAATTTATGCTACACAGCACAAGGTCATGAGGGCTGTTTGTCGTACTTCCCCATCATATCATATTACAGCTTCCAAAGGAACCAAGATAAACGCTAATTATCAATACTGCCCACTGGGGTACACTCATGTGTCCACACACACATACACACACACATGCTCATAAACACAGACACAAGTGTACAAAAATGCATTATGTGTGCAGGTGTGGACTCTAATGTGTATGACCACAGGCTATTTGTCCTTTCTCTGAACCTTACATTTACCCACTCCTCTCCCTTACGAGAGAGGCAGAAAAGAGGCATAAAAGAGTAGAGAAGAGAAGAGACTAAACAAAACAAAACAAAATGAAAAGAGAATGTGTGTGAGTGTGTGTGTGTGTGAGAGAGAGAGAGCGAGAGTTTTGCCTGTTGATCCAGCGTGTGTGAGGTTGTCTTGTTGAATAATGTTGTAGCAGTTCTCTTCCTCCTCGAGCCATTGGACCTCTGGATCACACTCTGAAGGGATGGCTGTTACCTACACACACACACACACACACACACACACACACACACACACACACACACACACACACACGTATTTGTGTTACACTGGTATTAGCATGGTCACCTTGGACAATGACATGGCATAGAGAAATATTCCACTGGAACATGTTCACATGTTCATCTGAATAGTTTAGAAAACGTTTAAGTATTTTGTACATCAACTTTGCTACTGTCCTTTTGTTAGGGAGTTGTGATGCATACTATGCAAAATAATAATTTTATTTACAATATGACTGGTGGACCTGCAAGTGTCTTCTGAGTTGTTAGGGAACACTGCAGGGAACACTGAGAAAGACATGCATGCCACTGGCTTGATTATGTGTAAATAATTACATCAACCAAATTATTTTACAAATTACACTGAAAGAAAAAAACTTGATTATATTGTGGATATATTTTATTCATATGAAAATCTACATAAGCACATTTTTCAAGTTAATGAAAACATTATACATTACTTTTCATTATTTAATTACATAATTACATTCAAGTTTCAGAGTACCAATTAAACCACTTTTCAGATGAGAAGAAAACCCCTGAACTGTCACATGCAGGCAAAGAATGTGCTTTAAAAAGGTGCAAACAACTCTCTGAAGAACATAATGCCAGGTTTCACAGCTGGACCAAAAAGAAGCAGCTTTCTTAGCCTTCCTGTGGACAGATCAGCATACTTCCAGAGAGCATTAAGCAGTGTCCTATACTCTCTTTTCTTAGACTAAATATTCAGACCATGATATAACAAGATGTACTAAAACAGCAGGCAGTGTGACTGTATAAATACTTTCCTTCTTGCACACCAAAATCACAAGAGCCTCTAGATAAATTGTAAGAGTATTTTAATGTGTTTTCCTTCATAGTTAATCATTAGTGATTCTACTGGATTCATTAAGCAAAACATACAAAGTTCAGACTGTAATGCTTAACTGGAGTCCTTCAGTACTTTCTGCATCTAGTATTTAAAGCAGCCTTATAGTGTAGTCATACTAACTTGTCCCATATCAAAGGATTGTATGGACTCACTCACGTGTAAACAGAAAGTAAGTAAGAGCGCCAGTGCGTCTCTGCCCGAAGCCTGAAGCCTCATCAGGGCTATTCTGCTGGATCTTCAGTGGTCAGAAAAGTCGAATGTCCCTCCAGAGAACGCCTCTCATCTCTCAGCAGCGGGTTTGGGCGGCCAGCCTGACGGAAAACATGTAAAAACGCACCAGTAATCACCTTCTCCTCGGGACTACACCGCTCTGAGAAGGAGAGCAAGCTGAGGCTGCGTGTTGGGAGTCTGTGTGAAGAGTCTGAGTGAAGCACGTCCTCCGTTTCCACACGCAGCTAAATACCGAGCTCTGCATTATTTGATTGATCTGAAAATAATGTCCTATAGGCCTGTACGGTGGCACGCAGGGAAGAGCCCTACTGCCTCCCCATTACTCTCTCCAGCTCTCTGCAGCAGCTCTGCACACACACCCCTCCCTGCCTCCTAACGTCATTAGGAGAAACTTGCAGTAGGTCACAGTGATGAACAAAATGGTTCTTCATTTTCTTAAACATCCTTCATAGCTTATGTAAGCTTCCACAGGGCCATGAGCCAGAAGAGTAATGATTTTCTCTCTGAATTATTCCCTTCCTCTGAAGGTTCACAGTGACTTGCCCCCTGCCGCCCCCTTTGCCTGGTCCTGCTGTGAGAACTATGGATTTCCACTGGGCTTTGGTCAGAATGGAGGCAGGCAGTGTGCTTTTTTGTTTTTTTGACCTTTCCTCGATTTTCTGCCCAATTTTAGTCGCCTCCAATACCACCCACTAGACGGGACTCCACCAATCACACAGTACCACCAACCCTGGGAGGGTGAAGGCTAGCACATCCTTCCTTTGAGTGACATGAAGTGCCACCCCATCTTTTGAAAGTGCTGCTGATGCAGTGTCATTGGGCATAGAGAACAACTGTCGATTCTGTTATGTCAGCTAACAAACCCTCATGCTGACTAAAGTAAAGTGGCTCCTTATGGTCACGCGTGAACACAACACAGTACGAACACAGTGTAAACAACGTGAAATTCTTTCTCTGCATTTAACCCATTCCCCAAGTGAAGCAGTGGGCAGCTACCGGTACGGTGCTTGGGTAGCAGTGTTTGGGGATGATACCTTTCTCAAGGATGCCTCAGTGGTGCCGCAGGCAGTCCAACTCCCTAACCACTAGGTCACCAGCTGCCCTCCCCCCCCCCCCCCAAAAAAAGGACATATCATGTGCTGAGTGATGAGGCAGAAGGAAGGCCATCCTACCCACCCAAAGAGAGCGAAGCCAGTTATGGTCACTTGGACTCTGGGCACAAATGGCTGCGGCACCACTGGGTTTTAATAACATTTTTTATCTGAAGCCAGCATAATCACCCTGTGCTTTCAGCAGCCAGTCTCCACATTTCATTTTCAGCCACTTTCAAGATGTCAAATATTCACATGCAGTAGTCCTGGAGTAATTTCTATCCCTAGTTGAGTCCAGCAATATATTATAGCTATGATCTGGAACTAATGGAATTTTAACTGCCAAAAAAACTTAATGTATGTTTTAAAGTTTCTTTTAGAGCATAAGCCTTATAATAATTAATAATACATAATTGATCGACTTGCACTACAGGTAGTTCCAGTGTCAAACATCGAACAAAACGTTTCTCAGCTGATGAATTACATTTATGGTGAAGAGGCAACAGTTAAAGCTGAATTTGTTTTGCAGTTTTAACTATTCAGTGGAGCTGGACTGGATTGTTTGGGAAAGAATCATATTTTAGACAAAACTCTCACTTTACATAAAGGTAGACATTTGATGAACATAAAGCTGAGTTTGCCAATGTGTTTTCCACATGATTACATTTAATCCACTCAGAACTGCATTTCTCTTCATGGTATCCATAGGAAAGCAAGCACATTCTGTTTCTCTTTCTCACTTGCTTTGGCTATCAATCTCTCCCTTTCTTTGCCCCTTCCCTCTCTCTCTCCATCTCCCACTCTCTGTAAACAGCGGGATGAGAGGCTCACAGATAAACTGTCTCCAACAGCAATAAAGAGTTCCTCTCCAACAACCAACACAAGCACTGTGGACTGATTATGTGTGAGATGAGAGATAGCGTGTGATGAAAGATGGATCTGTGTATTTACAACACAACTGACGTAATGATAGGTCTTTTGTGACAAGATATATAATTACCCTACCATTACCGAGAACGAGAGCAAACTGATCTTAAATTATTCGTTCCACTTGCCACTGTTATCCTGTAAGCTTTAATGTATCTTTTAAACGTTCAGTTTCAAACAAAAACAACATTTGATCATCTTGACTTTTGAAAATAAATTAAACATGTTTTTTGAAGAGCACCCTTCACTCGTCAGGCCATACAGTTCATGTATGGAAAATAACAAACACAGCCTGTTTTGATTGTATTGTTTTTGTGTCATCACACATTTGCATGAATATTATTATGAGAAATTATTATATTGACCTGATAACTGTTTTCCCACCACACAAAACTCTCTCACAAAGAAACCGTGTGGCTGTTCACACTGTAAAGCAGCTTGTGCTCACCAGTGAAAGGCCATTAATCTGCCGACCAAGGTAACTCTCTCTCTGTTGTTCTCTCCCTTCCTGCCTCCCTCTCTACCATCTCTCACTCTCTCTCTCCTTCTCTTTCTCTCTCTCTCTCATTCTCTCTCTCTCTCTCTCTCTCTCTCGCCTTCTCCTTCTCTCTCTCTCTCTCTCTCTCTCTCTCTCTCTCTCTCTCTCTCTCTCTCTCTCTCCCTCTCTCTCTCCCTCTCTCGCTCCTTCTCTTTCTCTCCTTTCTCTTTCTCTCCTCTCTCTTTCTCTCTCTCTGTGTGGAGCCAGTCTGTTTGGTTACAGGTCTGGCTAATGGTCTGTGGACACTAAAAACGTACAGCACTATTTAGAGCCGAGAACGCACCTAAAACATGCTCACACTGGTCAGTCAACCAAGCAGTCATAGGACCATAGGCCCAACAAACTGTCAGTTTACAAATTCTCATTATATTAAATTGTTATAAATTGTTCTTAAATTGTTAATATTTTTATTGTTATATTATTTAGTGAAATATAGAACTCTTGAGGGCTCAGACTTTAAAAGGAAAGCACTATAACCATTTAGTGCAGTTATTTAATAAGCAGTAATCTGAAATAAAGGGGAAAAACACAACTATTAAATTGGGAGGTTGAATGACTGAAATTCGAAGCTATCTAAACAGACTGCATATTACTGTGTCACAGACTCTGATGTACTGAATGAACTGTAGGTCTACCCTGTCTCACATCAGCACACTTATTGGTTTAGCGTTTAATGACCCACATCACCGACATGTATCAGTAAATGACAGAGCGCTCCGATAAACAATACATTTATAGTGACAGTCACGGGCGTCCATGACACTTGTTGAGGATGCTGACACAAAGTATCATTTTATAGAAAGGGTACAATAATAATAATAATAAGGCTTCACAGCAAGCCTTAAGGAAAGGCAGAACATAAATGCTTTTAAAGATGCCTTATATAGTTTATATTTAGTACAGCATTTGATGGGCTGTTTTGTGGTAGGAGTCTGTCTTTTGTGTTTGGGGCCACATTCAACAGAGAGGAATGAGTTATGTGTGCTGTCTGCAGGAGGAAGAACAATATCATGCTCCAAAGTGATTTACAACACACACACACACACACACACACACACACACACACACACACACACACACACACACACACACACACACACA